>CAOKZL010004124.1:0-45923 GCA_948472985.1 Iguana delicatissima
GCCCAGTTCTGATTAGGAACATGCCAAGGAGACTAGAGGAGCTTTAAAAATAGGAACTCTACCCTTCCCCCCTGAGAAATGCAGGACAAGAAATCTGAATTGGATCAATAGTAGCAAACAAATGGTTAAAGCACCCATGTCAATGTCTTAATATGAACTGAAAAAAAAAGCCATTCACACAATCACATCTCTGAATCCTCTTCACTGATATCCCTGCATGGCTGTAACTCAACCAAGATCAAGGAGTAAACCCCATACATCTTTCTATTCTTTTTCCAAAACACTGAGCTTTTTTCTCCAAGAGCAAAATTTGACTTTGACATTGGCAAAGAAGGAAAACAATTTGATAGTAAATCAATCTGGAAACTTGCACATAATTCCTAAATACAACTGTTACCTTGTGAATTGGGGGTCCGGGGAAAGGCACCGAAACAACCAAACAAACCTAGCAAAGATGGGGAAATTAGCTGGAGCACTCTCTTGGCTAATGAGAGGCAGGGTAACTTAGCGGGGATCTTTTACTCTATGTATACAGTGTCGGGTCAGTGAGCAGTCAGGCAGTTCAAAATAGTAATAAGATTTATTAAACAAATATTGAGAAAAACACAATCACACTTCTAATTAGAAAGGGGAAAGTAAGAGTTTAGGGAAGTGGGTGATACGCCATCTTTCTCGTAGTCCCAAGGAAGCTGATTGTAGAGGAGGAAACCCGGCGTGGCGGCCGAGGGGAAGTCGCTGAACCGAGCGGCAGGAAGGCTGGGTAGAAGTCCAAAGCGATCCAAAGAGATCCGAGGAGCTCTCGGAACTGGGGGTTTTATCAGGGAAAGAACAACCGTAGGCTAATCTGGTCTTGGGTGAAAACAAAGAGTTTTGGGCTGGAGACAATGTCTCCAAAAGGTCAGAATTTACATGACTGAGTTATGTTCCGAAGTGACAATAGCATGGCTGGTATGCAGATGCGGCTAGCTCGGCAGTTAAGCACTCAGCTCGCCAGGGTGCCCTCTCAGGGCAGGGGGTCTCTTTGTTTTATCATGCATTGGTAATGAAGCTGTTTGTTTCGGGAGGTCCCCTAAAGCAGATCTGGCAATTTCTGGCTTGGTTTGGTGTGAGCAGCAAATAGTAGCCATGCCTAGCTTCGCGCTTGTTCGGTGGCCTCACAAACACTTGGCTGGTGGCAGAGCAGGGCCGAATTATGATATCAAAATCATATCTTTGGTTCACCAAAGGCCAGGCCAGTACACGGTAGTAACACAACCACCAGAACCCCCCAAATTATGACACATTAAAGACATTGATTTACATTCTGTATAACTCTGCGTGCAGATCCCACTTGCCAAACTTTTGTTTCTTTTAAGCATAACACATTCTGCAGTTTTTTCCCAAGACTAGCTCAACGATGAAGGAAGATCAATTGAATTATTCAAAGAATGAGAAACGGGGAAGCAAATGGGAAAAATGGAGAGATAGAAAAAGGAACAATAAGTGGAAGACACCCCTCTAATGAAGCAGTGGAACCTAAGAAAATTAGGAAGTCAAATCTTTTTAAGAAAGAATGGGTCCAGGTAAGGTTCAGCTGCAACTGATGTTTCTCTCTTTTAGTGCTAATTCAAGCTAATAAAGAGGCAACATTGGATATTGGTCAAGAAAAATAATTAGAGTTCCAGTTCACATGGGGGAAATTCAAATACATGGTACCTTACATGGCACAGGGAAGTATGCTCCTGAAACTCTGAATGCTCCCAAATTACAGATATATCAACAACACATCAGCTGTAATGGGGGGCTGGCTGAGCAAGGCATCATGTGAGAATAGATCAATGATGTGTGTCAATTTTCAGCCTAAAACGAAGTCTTGGGGAAGCCTGAATTACAACCAGTTCCAGCTCAGAATATTCCCTGATCAAAATAGCCTTTATCTGGAATTCTGCCAGTCAGATTATTCAATTTACATGATTTCTATCTATATCAGAATGGGAACTGTGCAGCTCACAGGCCACAGGAGGTCCTTCTGCCAAAATATCTCTTACAAGACTTTCTTCTCCTGGGCTCATTTTTTTTTCCAAAAAGAAGGTTCAGGTAAAGAAATATGCTTTTAAAAAATTTGACCACGAGTGATATAACACCATTTTGATGCCTAGGCATTATTTCAAGGCACCTCTACATTCTAACATCCCCCAAATCAGACCCCCCCGACTGTTTTGGTGCTTCAAATTATCATTAAAAAAATAACTTCTTGGCACACTTCAGGACCTTTCTCCACATCTTTGTCCTTTCTGAGGAAACAGCCTCCTGACCCCTGAAGCATGTGAGTCTTGACCTCCAGGGCCAGCATCAGATGTGACAGGGACAGGTAGAGTCCAGGTAGGGCACAATAGCCCCTTATGGGGAGGGAAATGAGCATACACCCACACTAACTAACATAGCCTGTTATGCAAGAGTGGCCAGCTGCATGGGAAGAAGGGACCATTTCCTCCCCCTCTTATATACCCCTACAGGCTAATGCATTGCTTCTAGGAGGATTGGGGCCAGTAAACTACAAACCCAGAATTCCACAGGATGTTGAAAGTGGAATAATAGCACTACAACAGTGTAGGGCAGAAATGACCTGGGAGTGCTGTAACTGCATTATTGCTTTGGAGTTTTGCCTTGAAAACAGCATGTTTATTTTAAATTCTTTCCCCTACTTTTTGTTAGACCAAAACTACTGACTACCTTTTGTTTGACTAGGTTTCGTTTGTTTTTGTGGGGCTAGTGGCTTTGCTGTTTGGGGCAAATTTTGGCCAATCTATTGGCCAGTTTAAACTAATAGGTGTCAGGTGGCTTGAGGAGTTTCACAGAGACTTCAGTAAGCATAAAATAGGGGCCAATAGGCAGCTTGAGTTTTCCAACATCTGTTGGAAGTTTCTGCTTTTACTATGGAAATCACTGGGTAGGGTCCCCAGAGCTTTGTCAAACAAACTATCCTGAGGTTTTAGGAAATCACTGGATTTGCCCATTGGTTGAGAGGAATTTGCTGGGTTCTCATTTCTATAAAGAGTTCCCATTTCATAAATCCCAAGGCCAATAACCGAACATAACACAGCGTGTTTTTTCCCATGTGGAAGATGCTTCAAATACAAGATGCACTCCTTTTTGGGTGCACAGGAGTGGGGAGATGGAATCATGCTTGCTGCTTCCATATTTGACTAAGAACTCTGATTCTGGGGAATCAGCTTCAAGACTGTTGGTTTTAGAAACCTCTTCCTGAAAGTTTGTTGAAATCACTAACTCAGATTTGCTTAGCTCTTTTGAAGACAGAATCATAGAGTTGGAAGAGACCACAGGGGCCAATCAGTCCAACCCCTGCTATGCAGGAACACACATCAAAGCATTCCCAGCAGATGCCCATCCAGCCTCTGCTTAAAAACCTCCAAAGAAGAAAACTTCACCACATTCCAAGGCAGCACATTCCACTGCTGGATGGCTCTGACTGTCAGGAAATTCTTCCTGAGGTTCAGGAGGAATCTCCTTTCTTGCAGCTTGAAACCATTGCTCCTTATCCTAGTCTCCGGAGGAGCAGAAAACAAGCCCACTCCCTCCTCGACATGACATTCCTTCAAATCTTTAAACATGGCTATCATGTCCCCTCTTAACCTTCTTCTCTCCAGGCTAAACATACCCACCTCCCTAAGCCGTTCCTCAGAGGGCATGGCTTGCAGACCCTTCACTATTTTCATTGCCCTCCTCTGGACATGCTCTAGCTTGGCGATATCCTTCCTGAACTGAAGTGACCAGAACTGGACACAGTATTCCAAATGAGGCCTAACTAATGCAGAATAGAGTGGTACCATTACCTCCTTCGATCTAGACACCATACTCCTATTGATGCAACCAAGAATCACATTGGCTTTCTTGGCTGCCGCATCACACTTCTGACTCATGTTCAGCTTGTGCTCTACCAAGACTCCTAGATCCCTTTCACATGTACTGCTATCCAGCCACGCATCCCCCATCCTATATTTGTGCATTCCATTTCTTCTGCCTAAGTGTAGGATTTTACATTTCTCTTTGTTGAAATTCATTTTGTTAGCTTTGGCCCAGCTCTTCAATCTGTCAAGGTCATTTTGAAATTTCATCTTGTCTTCTGGGGTATTAACAACCCCTCCCAATTTGGTGTCATCTGCAAATTTGATCAGCATGCCCTCTACTCCTTCATCCAAGTCATTGGTGAAGATGTTGAATAGCACTGGGCCCAGGACAAAAACCTGTGGCACCCCGCTAGTCACTTCCCTCCAGGATGAAAAGCAGCCATTGGTGAGCACACTTTGGGTTTGGTCAGTCAACCAACTGCAAATCCACCTAACAGTAGCCCTGTCCAGACCGCATTTTACTATCTTTTTTGCAAGAATGTCATGAGGAACTTTGTCAAAGGCCTTACTGAAGTCACGATATGCTACTTCTACAGCATTCCCTTCATCTATCAAGCTTGTAACCCTATCACAGAAAGAGATAAGATTAGTCTGGCATGACTTATTTCTGAGAAATCCATGTTGACTTTTAGTAATTATGGCATTGCTTTCTGGTAATTATAATCTGACTGTTTAATGATCTGCTCTAGGATCTTTCCTGGTATTGATGTCAGGTTGACCAGGCAATAATTATTGCATTCCTCTTTTTCCCCTTCTTGAAGATGGGGACATTTACTCTCCTCCAGTCTACTGGGACTTCTCCCGTTCTCCAAGAGTTCTCAAAATTATTGCAAGTGGTTCAGAAATGACTTCTGCCGTTTCTTTTAATATCCTTGGATATAATTCTTCTGGCCCTGGAGACCTGAATTCATCTAGTTTAGCCAGATATTCCTGTACTACTTCTCTACTTATTCTGTGCTGCATTTCCCCTCCTTCCTCACCTGCTCCTCACCCCCCAGGTTGAGTACTTCTATCCTTTTGGGAGAAAGCTGAAGCAAAGGCAGTGTAAACTAGTTCTGCCTTTTCTCTTCCCTCCGTTATTAATCTTCTCCATGCAGTGACTATATCGTTTTCTTGTTTTTCCTTTTGGTGCAGACATATCTAAAAAAGCGCTTTTTATTGTTTTTAATGTCTCCAGCAAGCCTGAGTTCATTCTGCACTTTAGCTCTCCTGACCTTCTTCCTATATATCCTGGCTATTTGCTTGAATTCCTCTTTGGTGGTTTCACCATTCTTTCAATTCCTGTACATGTTTCTTTTAATACTTAGCTCAGCTGAGAGTTCTTTTGTCAACCATTCCAGTTTCTTTAGACACCTGCCATTTTTCCTCCTTACAGTTTTTAATTGTGCCTCACAGTATCTCACTTTTAAAGAACTCCCATCTGTCATGAACTTCTTTCTCTTTCAGTATTCTTGATGACAGGATTTCAGCAAGTAACTTCTTAAGTTTACAGAAATCAGCTTTCTTAAAATTTAGGATTCGTGTCTGGCTACACTTGGCTTCTCCTTCCCACTGAATGATAAACTCCAAAAGAGCATGGTCAATCCCCTCTAAGGATCCTACCACCTCCACCTGATCAACGAGGTCATCCCTGTTTGTCAGGATCAGATCTAAAGTAGCCGATCCTCTTGTTGCCTCTTCCACCTTCTGGACCATGACACTGTCTGCAAGGCAAGTGAGGAACCTGTTGGATCTTGCAGTCTTCGCAGCGTTTGACTGCCAACAAATATCAGGATAATTGAAATCTCCCATTAACACTACATCTCTCCTTTTTGAATGTGTGGTCATCTGCTCCAGGAAGGCCTCATCCAAGTCCTCAGGCTGGCCCGGGGGCCTGTAGCAAACCCCCACAATCACATCCCTGCTGTTTCTTGCTCCTTTAATCTTACCCAGATGCTCTCAACTCAGCTTCCCAGGTGAAAACATCCTTGGCATATAAGGCTACTCCTCCTTCTTTCTTGTTTGGCCGATTTCTGCAAAATAGGTTATACCCCCCTATTCCTACATTCCAGTCATGAGACTCATCCCACCAAGTTTCAGTGATGCCTACTAAATAATATTTATTTTGTTGTACTAAGAGTTGGACTTCATCTTGCTTATTTCCCATGCTCTGTGCATTAGTATAGAGATACTTGAGACCATGTGCCCTTCCTGGAAGTCCTGTACTGAAGTTACTTTCCCTCCCCCTGTCTCTAGTTCTACTTGGCCTGGACTAGCTATATCACTTGGACTATTCTTTGCAGCACTCACTGAATCCTTGCCTAGAATAATATTGTCTCCCCCAGTCGAACTCAATTTAAAGACCTCCTGATCTGTTTTGCGAAACTGTTAGCAAAAACTTTCTGACCAATGGTTGTGAGATTCAGGCCATCCCTTGCCAGAAGACCATCTTTGTGGAAATGGAGACATGATCCAAAAACCTGAAATGCTCCCGGCAGAACCATCTCTGGATCCAGTTGTTGGATCTCCACTATTCATCTTTCTCTTTGTGGGCCATGCCCTTCCACAGGGAGGAGAGACGAAATAACTTGTGCACCAAGGTCCTTTAGCTTCCTGCCCATAATCTCGCAATCCTTCAGGATGCAGTGAAAGCTGTGCCTGGCAGTGTCATTGGTTCCGACATGAACCGAAGGGGGGGGTTACGGCCAGTGGGCTTAACTAGTCTCGTTAGCCTCTCTGTTATGCTGTTGATTTTGGCCCCAGGGAGAAAGCATACCTCACAATTGATCCTGTCTAGATTGCAAATGGTCGGTTCAAATCCTCTCAGCAAGGAGTCCCCAACCACAAGAACTCGTCTCCTTTGAGGCTTATCTGGGGTTCCTCGACAAACAGATTCTGTCATGGGCGCCTGAACCTTCTGTTCATGGTGAGACAGTTGGTGCTCCTGCTCTTGGATTTCATTCTGCTCATGTTGGGGTTCCTGTTGCTGATGTTGGATTTCTTCTAGGTGATGTTCCATTACCTCTTCCTGGTGTTCCACTTCATCATTAATAAGGTCAAGAACTTGGAAGCGATTTTGTAGCTCGAGAGTCTCTGTTTGGCATTTTGCCTTTCTACTCCTGCGTGTCACGTTCCTCCAAGCATCCATCTCCTGGTTTTGTGATCTGACTTCCTCGTCCGATAGCTCCTCTGCACACTCTGTCTTCGAAAAGGTCCTTTTAGCCCTATCCAAGAACTCCTCTCCCTCCCTAATAATGTGAAGATTTGAATTGTGTGCCTCCAGCTGTTGAACTTTCTCCTCTAAGAGGGAAACCAGCTTGCATTTGCTATAGGTGTACCCAACGATGTCTTGCAGCAGGAAAAGAAACATGCCACAGCTGTGGCAGGTGACCGCAGCAGCTCCCTCTCCCTCCATACTTGATAGTCTAGATAGTTGAATTGGAAAAGGTAAAGCTAGGCATTGTTTTCAAAGTCACCTTATAAAATATATGTCAACTCCCCTGTTTGTCAAGTTCTTATTGTCAACCTATCAAGAGATAGGGTGCAATTCTTTAGTGCTTATAGTTTCTCCCTCAAGGTGCCAATCCTACCTAGATGTTGTGGACAGGCAGATGGACTCAGGACAGATGAAATTACAAAGCCTGGAGCTCTGGACATTCCTGAAATATATGTCTAATTGGCTTATTCTCCACTATAAAACTTTTGATAGTTTAACCTCCACTGACGTCTCTACCAAGATTTTCCTCTTTTCACATTGCATCAACTAAAATTGCCATGCTTCCAAGCACTTCTTCAGGAAATGTAATTTCTGTCACTGAAATGTAATTTCTATCACTATCTTTTCTGAGGCAGTAGTTTCTGATCTCCCCAACATTGCCTACTTTGTGAGTGGGGCTCAGTGAAAGATCTTTATTATCACCCCCACATGTTTAACCCTCCTCACTATTTCCCTTCTTCTCTTGGCAACCATTAAACCCCAAGTTCCTTTATTCCTGCCACACTCTATAATCTGAGCCCAGCACTCCATAGCACCCCAGGCCTTTCAAATGTCAGCCAGCGTCTTAAAACTATCTCAAGCATATAAGTGTGAGTTAATAAATAAGCAATTCAACATTCTAAACCATTTCTGTTTCAATAGCTAGTTATTTGGCTAATAGATTTATAATTTAACATTTATGAAATTCTACCATAATAATTGCTGCTTCTCAATATAAACCAAGATATTTTGTGTTTACTTTGCTTCTTTGGTGTTCAGTAAAATCCCCTTTTGGACAACTCTTTGTGTACGTGGGTTACTAGTTCAAATATGTCTACAATGCACTACAGCCAAGGGTGTCAGGCCTCTTACAGGTTTATATACTCAGAATACGCATGAGGTCATGTCTTCCTGTTGACATCCTACCTTGTAAGAACAACTTGTGTCTAATACTCTGGAGTAGATATGAAAGCAGCCACTGGAAACAAGAAGACTGCAACAGTATCATCTGCAGGACTGGTTAGCCTTTCTTTTTCCTCAGTTATCAATATGGAGCTATCTTAAACCGGAGTAGATCATTCACCTGCCACTATAAGAATGTCAACTCTGGTGGGCAGAAGTTCTCCAAGAACTCAGCAGAGGTCATTCCCAGGATTTCTGCCACTGTGGTTTTAATTTTATGGTTTCCCTAAACTTTACTACTTGCACTAGAAAGAACATTTGGGCTGCAAGGTAGCAAGCAACAAATGTAGATCTGAGCATGGACACGTACAGAGAGAACACAGAATCTCATGAGCCCCCCTGCTCAGCTATTCAGCTTTTCTATTTCAGCACATAATTCATCAGAGAAATGTCAACCAGGTAAAATATGGAACGTACCTTCACAGGTGGAAGGTTCAGACCATTCACCTCTTTGGCATGTCAGAATCTGTGTTCCTTCAGCAGCAAAACCCTCATGGCATTCATAATGCACTGTTTCCCCAGGTTGATACTTTTCTTTTACTCTTTCACGGTATGAAGCATGGTCAATGGCGGGGGGCGTCCTACATGGCTTTTCTGAGAAGATATGAAAGTGAAAATGCAATCTTTAGAACAAGCTATTATGCCTGTTTTCAAAATTTTCCCAACAAAACATTGACAGGTTAATCCTTTTTAAGAGAGTATTTATAAAAACAATTTAATATAAAACAACAGTCAACTATGTGTTAGATACAGTCCTCAAGAATATCTCTCTGAATTCATAGCTATGTTGAAGGGGGTGAGACAGGGGTGTATCCTCATGCCTACCTTATTCAATCTATACCTGAATGACCTTAAGGCAGAACTGATGGATGAAAATGGTCATCTGCCCTGATGAGGCAACAGGAAAATCCCAGTCCTGCTTTACACAAATGACACTGTGATTCCTTCTAGATCTAGACCAGGCTCAAACGCCTGCTAGCAAAATACTCAAATTACTGCTCCAGGAATGAACTTGAAATTAATGCTGCAAAGAGTGCAAAGTCTAAAATTTTGGTCTTTGAATGCAAATACCTCAGCATAGTTGGAGTATAAATGATTGTCCCTTGGAACAAATTAAAAGCTTGAAATATTTCAGGCTTGTATTCCATCACAATTGTTTCCTGGAGCTCACAGATCGTTAGCACTGAGTGGTCTTAAGGCTGTAAAAGAGCCATTCTAAGGTTTTTCCATATGAAAGGGAATCCATTTGTTCCTTTTGCTATAAGGGTATTTAGTGTAAAGTTTACATCCAAATTACTCTGTGCAGCGGCCATCTGGATTAAAGCTATTAACTCTGAATTAGATAACTTTCAAGCAAAATTCCTCAGGGAACTCCTCTTTACTCCTAAATGTGTCCCCAGCTCAGTTCTATTACTGAAAACAGGAGAAAGCCCTCTCTCTACAAGGGCCTGGATGCTAGCATTCAAACAATGGCTTAAAGTGCTTGTCTTTAAGTGTGGCAAAGGTATAGTAGGCCACTTTCCATTGGATAACTATGTCAGCAGGTGGTCCAAGCATATAGCTTAAAAAGTGGTGCCATCAGCCTCTCTCCACCCTTGCTCCTTAACTTGGTTTATGAGATTGCACTAAAATCTATTAAACAAAGACTATGGCATATCGATTTCTATAATCTTTGGGCAAATTCCATGTCATCCTGCTCACCCAGTGCTTTAAATATTCAGTATGTGGGATCCTTCTGTCAGGTTACCTATTTAAATAACTTGACTGTGCCAAACTATCACATATTATTTGCTAAGGCCAGATACAATGCCCTTCCCTCAGAATTACTTTTGGGTAGATACGCTGGGTTGCCCACTTCTGCAAGGCTTTGTCCTTGCAGGTTGCAAGATGTTGAATCAATGTTGCACATTTTGCTATTTTGTGTTTTCTATAGTCAGAGTCCCATCAATTGATTTCTTCCTTACTGAGCTGTATGCTGGGCTGTTCAGAAAAATTCTATGTAAAAATCTTGTTAGAGGACATATATCAAAATGTAACCCTATCTGTTGCTAAATTTCTGTCATCAGCTATTAAGGTCAGGAGAGAGAAGTATCAAAACTATGTTCGGATACTAGCAATGTACTTTAAGATCAAACCAATTCTATTGTTTCACTGAGATGGATCTAACAAACATCTATTTATATTTTATCTAATAATCCTTTTTTTTTTAGATTTTAATATACTTCATGCATTTTATATTATTTCATGCATTTATGCCCTATTTTATGCTTTCATATCCTGTTTAAAGCCTATACATTGATATCCTATTTTTAGTATGTGTATTTTCTCTGTATCGTACAACTGGATGGTTTGCTATGTTGGGTCTATGGACCATAAGTTAAAGTTTTATTCTTTTATATCTGAGCCATAGACTGCAGACTCTAAAAGGAAATAATATATATTTATATGTGTGTGTATATATATATATATGATATATGGTAAGGGCCAGAACACTGTGGTGGTTTAAGTGTTGGGCTCTGATCCTGGAGACCAGGGTCCACTGAGGCAGAGAGGGCTCTAGTTGCATGCCTCCTGATGTGAGGAGCGAGTCCCTCCCTGCCAGTCTGTATGCAAGGCGAATGGTGGAAACCACCCAATCGGAGAGATGCTGGGAAGAACGTGGAGGACCTTTCTTCATGGACGAATACCAAAGAAAGAGTCTCTGCGATTTCCTAAACTCTGCAGTGTGCTGGACACAGAAGGTGAGTGCCCTCCACACATCTAGGGCATGAAGGTTACACTCCAGGTCAGACGTGGGGTTAAGAAAAAAAGAGGGTAGAATTATGTCTTGAATGAGGTGAAAATCAGAGATAACCTTTGGGAGGAAGGAGATGTCTGGCCTTGGAACCACCTTATTGTGGTGTAATTGAAGATAAGATTTGTCCACTCTTAGTGCACATAGTTCACTAGCATGCCTTGCTGACGTGATTGCAAGCAAGAAGGCAATCCTCCAGAAGAGAAGACAAAGGTTCTAGATAGCCATGAATTCGAAGGAGCACTTTGAGAGTTGTGAGAGGACCAAGGATAGGTTCCATTCCAGAGTAGGAGGTTGAACTGGAGGATGGAGATGTTTGTAATCCTGAAGGTACCTCTGGACCAAGAGGTCGTGAAAGCAAGAAGGTCTGCCCCTTCACTGAAGGCAGGAAGAGATAGCTGAGAGGTAGCAGTGAATGGAGGAGAGAGAAAGGCCCTGTCAGCTAGTGATGAGAGAAAGTCCAAAAGATGAACAGTGGTAAAGGAATCAATGTCAAGCCCTCTGTTCTAGAGGAAGGTGGTGTCAGGACCCTGGAACTCCAGGACACCAGCTCTGAGTCTGAGCCAGAGTCCCTGGAGCCTGCTGCATCAGCACAGCCCACTCCCGAGGCTGCCCCAGGCACAGAGCCCTTGGCCCCAGTAGTCCCAGCAGCAGAGCCACGGGCTGCCCCAGACCTAGCCCAGCCAGAGGAGTCGGATAGTGAGTTTCAAGAGCAGGTGCCTACTTACCAGCAGCATCGGGAGCAAAAGAGTGCTCTCAGGAGGTCAGAACGTTTAAGTAGAAGACGCCAGGCAATCAGGGCCCAGCTGCGATAACACCTGGAGGAGTGATCTGCTTATAAAAGCCTTGGGTCTTTTGTCGGCTCACAACTGACCATTCTGGGCGAAGTGCTTGTTGTGGATCTCAGCTTGGCCTCCTGAAACGCTGCCTGACCTGCTGGAACATCGCCACCTCTTGATCCCGGACCAGCTCTGGTAACTTTTTTTGTTTGAACAGACTTTGACTGTGTGCTCGCCTGGCTGTGACGTAACAGCCAGGGAGTCTCCCTGCTGCTGGTATTTACTGCTATTTTTCCTGTTCTGTTCTGCTGAAGTAAAGCCCTTTAATTTATTCCCTGCCTTATCTGCAAGAGACCTGTAGCCGGCTCCCTTGGCTGCTTGCCAGGCCTGGGCGTTGACAGGTGGTGAACTTCAAGAGTTTGTAGGAGTAGGATTGAACAGTTGATGATTTGTACGCTGTTTTGATCACCTGTTGGACAGCCGGTAGAAGAGACATCAAGGGAGGAGATTCCATGTGTCAGTTTGAGATGATCGATGTCTGGATGTCTCACGGTACCGCCGTTCATGGTTAAGAGGTCCGGTCTGGGTGGCAATCTCTGATACCGTCCCTTCAAGAGTAGTAGGAAGGAAGCAAACCAGGGTTGGTGAGGCCATCACAGGGTGATCAGGATTGCCAAGGCACCATCTCAAGCTAGTTTCTTGAAGACCCTTGTGATGAGAGGATTGGGAGGAAAAAAGTTAAATCATTGGACCTTTTCAGTGGAAGAGGAAGGCGTCCCTCAGAGATCCTTTGCCTACTCCCCCGCAAGAGCAGAAGAGGCAGCATTGTCTGTTGAGGAGGGAGGCAAAGAGATTGATTGAGGGTGTGCCCCAAGTTTTCAAGAACTCTATGAGAGTCTCAGTGTCGATCATCCACTCATGGGCAGTCAAGTTGGAGCGACTGAGATGATCCGCCCATGTGTTCTCGACACCGAGTAGGTGGAGGGCTAGAGGGGAGGGTTCGGTGGGGAAGACACCAGCTCCAGAGGTGGAAGGTGAGTCTCAAGAGAGTTGAGGATTGGGTACCCCCCTGCTTGTTGATGTAGTAAGTCACAGCCATGTTGTCTGTCAGCAACTGGATGGTCTGATCCAGGGCCACATCTTTTAAAGCTCTGAGAGCCATGATGATGACCAGCATTTCGAGAATGTTGATGTAGAGGTGGCGGTGGTGGTGGGTCCATCAACCGTTGATGGAGAGGTGACCTGTGTGGGCTCCCCTTCTCAGGATGCTTTGGTTGAAATCACTACAGTTGGTTCTGGGGTGCGAAAGGGCATGCCTCTGAGAAGATTGATGGGATTCTTCCACCAAAGAAGGGTCCGGATCACCTGTCTCAGTACTGAGAGTCAGCGAGATGGGTTGTTGAGGATTGGGTTGAAAGTCTTGAGGAACAAGCTCTGTAGGGCCCTCATCCGGAGTCTGGCAAAGGAAACAACAGCTGTTGTCGAGGCCATGAGGCCCAAGAGAACTTCTATGACTCGAGCAGTCATGCGTTGGTTCCTTTTAAGGGACAAAATAGCTTTGGCGACGTGGGCAACCTGTTCCTGGGACGGGAAGGCCACTTAGCAGGTGGAGTTGAGGATGGCTCCTATAAATTGAATTTGATGAGTCAGATGGAGGTGTGGACTTGTCAAAGTTGACGGTAAGACCCAGGGTGGTTAGCAAGAGAAGAATCTTGATGTTGAGATGAACCTTTCATCGAGAAGGGGCAATGATTAGCCAACAATCAATATAGGAGAAGAGGACGACTCCATGTTGTCAAAGAGTCACCACTACAACAACCATACAAATTGTGAATACCCTCGGTGCTGTGTTTAGGCCAAATGGAAGAATTTGAAACCTATATTCCTTCCTGCCGATGGCAAAGGCGAGGAATCTCCTGTGGTCTCATTGGATGCTGATGTGGAACTAGGCATCTTTGAGATCCAGAGTGGCGAACCATGCTTCCTTCATCAGGAAGGGGAAGATGGATTTCAGGGATATCATCCTGAACTTTCACGGCCTGATGAAACGATTGACTCCTCTGAGATCGAGGATGGGTCTGAGGCCTCCGTCCCTCTTTGAGACCAGGAAATATCTGGAGGAGAAGCTGGTTTGAAGGGAACTGAAAGGGATGGGCTCTATTGCACCTTTCCTTTGTAGGACTCAGATTTCTCTGATGATGAAGAGGGAAGGGTGGGTAATTCGGATTCGACTGATGGGAGGTAAGGAGATGAAATTGATTGTGTACTCTCTGGATACAATATCGAGCACCCAGGTGTCTGTCGTTATCAAGGCCCAGGCATTGAGGTGTTTTGCGAGTCTGGAGCCAAACATGGGGTTGGATGGATGGAGAGGGTAGATTGAGATGGGCTTGGTGGTAAAATCTGAAGCGGCAGAGTTGGTGGTGTCTGAATAGGATGTAGCAATGGAGGGTGAAGTGTAGGAGCCATCCCTCCGTAGTGTCAAACTTGACATTTGGATGCCTCAGGTTTTTCTTGTTTCTTTTTCTTGTTTTTGAGGTTGAGGTGGAGGGTAGTAGGAAGATGATACTGGGAGCTGAGAGGAGTGCTGAGGTAAGTACAGTCTGTATGGTTGTCAAGATGGTTGTCAGTACCTACGGTATTGATACTGAGATGGTTGCTGTACCTGGATGCCATACATCCTAACAGAAGAGCACATCTTATGTGAATGCTCACCCTTCTTGTCTGTTGCAGTACTGAAGAGGCCCACCAAGTCAAAGGGGAGGTCTTCCACCAGATTTTGGGAGGACAGAGACAATCCCGAAGACCGCAGCCAGGAATGTCAGTGAAGGGTCACTGTGGCAGCAAAGGGCTTGGAGGCGCAGTTGATGATGTGGCTTGCTGTTGTTATTTGCTGATTTGTAAGATGTTGAGCTTCTGCAAGTAATATATCTGCAATTCATCTTTGATCCTTGGGGAGATGGGCGATGAAGACTTCCATCTTGTCTCATAACCATTGGTCATAGACAGCCATCCAGGTGGTGTAGTTGCACATGTTGAAAATGAGGGCTGTGTCAGAATAATTCTTACGACTCATAGAGTCTATTCATTTGCCCTTCTTATCAGGAAGGGTTGCTTGGAGGGATTGGGAGGTTTTGGCCTGGGTAGCATCCACAATGACAGGTGGGTTTGCAACGATTGTTCATTCACCTCAATGACTGTGCAGAAGGAATCGAGTTTCTTCAAGGTTGCTGGTGTGGAGGTGGAGTTGGCCCATGGTTTTTTAAAGATGTGGAGTAGATAAGTAAGAGAGGAATCATGGCTATTGATGGGGCCTGTTCCTGGGGTTGGTGGTACAACCAATCCTCAACAGTTTCTTTGGCCATCTCTGTGATGAAGTTGAGATTTTTTGCCATGTGAGAGATGAGGTCTGAGAAATACTTGACACTGTTGGAGGGTGAGATGGGCTTTCTGTGGGAGACTGCCATGTCTGGTGGTCTATTGTCATGTTAGGCAACTGACTCTGAAGAATTGCATGGAGACCTGGAGAGAGATCATCCAGTATGGGGTACTGGAGAGTGCTCCCCAGAGTCATCTGGGTGAGAGGGAGAAGCCAGTAGCAGGGCAGCAGAGGTTCAGGGTTGGTCCTCTGGTAAATCTGGAGACTAGGTCAGGAGCATTTGACAGGAGGAGGGGATACGGACACTGAATGTGTCAAGGTTAGAGACCAGCGACGACGGTGGATAACCATCTCCTCATAGTACCTATGCCTTCTGTGGTGGTGACATGGAACATAGATCTCCTCTGAGAGTTACTCACTGGATGATCGCAAGGGTGAGTAGTAAATATAAGTGTGGTGCCAACGGAATTGGGACTGCCTCAGTGTGGGGATCTCGGATGTCGAGATCAATGGGATTGTTCCAAAGAGGACCTAGACACTGATCTGAACTGATGTCAAGCTGGGGAATGGTGGTGGTGTCGATGTCGAGCCATTGATCTTGAGGAGGATCGAGAGTGTTCCCGACCAACATGAAGTGGCTAGAAAGGTGACTTGGAAGGCTATGTGCGAGGAGAAGGGAGTGGAGGGTAGGTCTCCTGGGATTCTTCTTCAAGGGGAAGTAGTCCAGTCCTGCCATCGTCTCCAGATTCCCTTTGAGGAGGTTCAGTAGGGGCGAGGTCCACTATCTCTCCTTCAGAAGTTTGGGAATGGAGCGATGGTGAACAGGAAATGGGGGTGGCTTCAAGTGAGGTTTGGAGTGTCTGACTGCTAGACTGCTCCATAGAGCCAGTCAATGTCGACTCTGAGATTGTTTCAACAGTTAACAGCTCTGGGCATTGACCCCACATAGATCTCTGTGTCCTTCCATCTCCAAGCCTTAGCTAACTCCTACTGGATGGATCTGCTTGAGGTAGCAGGCTGCAATGGAGAGGGCATCATTAAGGCGGAAGGTCTGGATCTTGAAGAGTGGGCTGTCGATCTCGAGGGAGTTTGTCTAGATCAGGCAGAAGCTAGAATGAAAGCCGCCCAGTCTTGTGGGACTTCCTTGCAGGCAGTATGGCTAGATGGTCCTTTTGAGGTGGATCTGCCTGGTGCCTTCTTTAAGGTGTCCATTCCTGGAAGCCAAAGGTGCTGAGAGTGCAGGAGTGGCAGAAGAAGTGGATGCAGAGGGAGGTGTATATGGCTCATAGAGAATGGCTCAAAGCCGAGCCTCTCTATTTCTCTGGGTCTGCATGGTGAAGGCCTGACAGTGGGCACAGGCTGAAACGTTAATATGGTGGGTTGCATTCCAGGTACAGGTGAACAGGGAAGGGAAAAGTCATCACCATCACATCCAAATTCATTTTCCAGTGAACTGGAGAGGTAGATTGCCATGTCACTGTCAGATGGAATTCTTGTTACATGTACTTGGTCAACTTCCTTAAGGAAAACTAAGGCAGCAGATTTTACAATCCTGCCATGATGAGTAAGAAGGTAGAATGCAAGGATGATGGTTACAGCATCCCCTGAGCCCCCAGACTAGGACACCTATTCCTCCATGTCACTGAGCAATATGAAAAATGTCATTGGTGGTTTGTTTGGAAGCCTGAGCCACTTCTTAAGAAAAGCAGTAATTGCTTGGTTGACTGTATTGCTTGGTTGACTTTTTTTCCAAACCAACAGATCAAAAGATTGATGTACTTTGAACTTAGGGATATTGATAGATCCTGCACTTGATCCAAAGGTCAAGAAGTGAACACCAGAACAATGAACACATTTGTAGGTCAATACTGAGATTTTTCTTTTGTTTTCAAAATGAGACATAGGGATGAAATTATTCACAAATTTCATTCTGTTAGGATACAAGAAATAATTTTAGCAATTTTCTTTGTACTGCAAGGAAGTCTTTGAAATAGTGTGGTTTACAGTCTTCGATTTATTTGCACCAAAACAGCATTTTCTACACAGGATAGAGCTTTTGCACAGGCAATGCTATTACTGGGGACTTCTTCTGCCTGACATGTTTCTGTGCAGCAGCCATGTGAGAAATTTGCTAAGAATAAGTCCTTAAATGTGAAAAATCACATAAATCCAGGATTACCTTCATCAAGATTTCCCAAAATGTTTTGACCCCTTTGTTGAATAATTTCAAATATTCTCTCATTTATAGTTAGATGCAAAGGCAGGAAGACATGGGCAAAACATTTCCTAATTAGTTATATATTGTGGAAAATGCTGGATTTTTTTTAATTGGTTGGTCATTTAACATCTCAGTCATGAAAAACATGAAGGGAAATGTTTAGATTGGAGAATGTTGTTATACAGAGATTTTCAAATATTTTGCTTTTATAGTATCTATAACAGTGTAGTGCAGAAATGGCCTAAGACGTTTTAGAGGGAAGCTTATTTTCTGTGCCTAAACTTCTTACCAAACAATCATAAAGCTATCAAAACACCTAAGTATTGGCTAGATTATGTTCAAAAGCCAGTGTCATGGTTACAATATTGAAACAACAGAATATTATAACAAGAACAGTATTTTAAACAATTTCTAAAACCCTCACTGCCAACAGGAATAAAAACATCTTGAAGACTCTGAAGTTTTTCAGATTGGTGTAATGGTTATATTTATTTTGTTCATTTATTTATTATTTAACTGTTTCTGCCTGATCCATATCAAAAAGTCTTAGCTGGTACAGAGGTAAAATCAATATAAAGAATAACAAGAACAATCAATGTAAATAAAAATATAGACCTATTAGATTTTTTAAAAATAATATTAGGAAGATAAAAATTGGTTTAAAACATTAAAGACATTTTAAAACCATGCGCATTAGCATTTTGAGATAAATCAGTGAGGTCCAAAGTCTTTAATAAACAGCTTTGCTTGTACCATTGTTGGTACTAGTTGGCCCTCCAAAGGGTGTGAATTCCACAATTGGAGTGCCATGGTTGAAAAGGCCCTCTCACACATTCTCACCCAGTGTACTGACCTCCCTGGTGGGGCACAGAGGAAGACCCCTCCCAGCAGACCTCAATCCTCAGGCAGGCACACACATGGAGAGATGCTCCTTCAAGGACTGAGCTCCACAACCATTTAGGGCTTTAGATGTTTCCCTAACCACTTTAAATTCAGCCTGAAAGCATATTGGCACTCAGTTCAGTTCCATTTATTTTAAACAGAAGAACTACTACGTACAACCACTGGGCCCAGGGTCTTTATCCTACCATCACAGGGAGGGCCCAACCAGGGAGAGATACTTGTGGTTCTTCTGTTCCTCCATCAAATGCATTTATTTCCAGACAACATTAAAAATAAAATAGCAGACCCACACTTCTCATACTCTACTTCTAGTCCCTAACGTAGTAGGTTCAGCAGCTACCCACTTCTTTCCTTGCTGGGCCCTGCTTTGTTTTTCCAGTCCTGCAACCAGCTGCATCACCTCACAGGGAAGAGGAGATACAAGTAAGAATCAGCACATTCTTTGTACAACACTGCATAGCATTTAAGTACAGCCACCTGGCTGGCTTCTTCACTTTTCTACTTCACTTATTGCCAGCCAATCTCAGTGGCCACACACAGCCAACAGTGAATTGTATCCTCTGCTTAACTGAATGGATCCATTCAGGCTACACCCTGGCTTGCAACCAGGCTTATTCCTGCACCTTCTTCAGTTTAAATGTACCGTCACTTTATTGTACATATAAATGAATGATAACTGTCTTAACAACATAAACCAACACTAATATGAGCCTGATAATAATCAGTACTGGTCCTGAAGGAGCCAGAAGATGAACAAATACAGTCTGATCTAAAAGGGACCTCTTCCTGTTAAATCCAAGTAGCAGAATTATCAAGTAAATAAACAGTCTTCCAGAAACTTCTGAAATCCATGAGGATGAACCTGAGGCTTTAATACAGATTGACAAGATCATTCTGTATCATGGAGTTCCAACATTTTACAAAGACAGAATCAGAATGCAGTAGTAGGGAAGACAATGGACTTACTATTGAATCCAAAAGCACAAAAATCACCTGTAAGGTATTTACATAAAGAATACTTTCTCTCTGCAGGGTAGATTATGAAAGTTTTCTGCATGATTCTGATCATTTCTTACATTTAGGGAACTCTTTGCAAAAAGCAAAAAAAAAAAAAAATTGATTGCACCAAAAAAGCTACCACTGTATTTTATGCAAAAATTTACTTTCTCAAAAAATTGTATTCTACACAAAATTTTTTTTATAAAACCATATTTTTACAAAATACTGTATCTTTTGTGCATATACTGCTTCTGCAAATTTCCCAGAATGCATGTGTGGAGGGATCATGAAAAACTGTGAAAAGTTTTGAGCCATGTGAGGATATTCTTCTTGTCAAAGGGTCTTTCTGCACTACACTCTTACGGTGCTACTGTTCCACTTTCAATATCCTATGGAATCCTGGGGCTTAGGGAAGAGCATTTGGTATTATCAGCTAGAGACCCCTTTGGCCTTAGTAAACTACAAACTCCAGAATTCTACAGGATGTTGAAAGAGGAATAATAGCACTATAACAGCATAGTGCAGAAAGCTCAAAGATAAGAAAATTTGTAAATGCTCTCTGCATTTTTATTCTTGAGTCACTGCAGAGAATGTGTAATGCTTCCATCAGGAATGTGTAATGCTTCCATCCGTCTGTAGCTTTTCAATATTTTACATGCAGTCATAGGAGTTCCTTGTCCCCTGTTTTCCTCACATAGTGCTAGGAAGCCTATCCACTTACTTCATCTCTGAATGGAAGCACATTTTCTTACCTTTGCAAGCTGGCAGTTGAAACCACTCGGAATTTTGACATCTTGCTGAAGCAGATCCACTAATTTCAAAACCATCATGGCAATGATACTCCACAGTTTCACCAGAAAGATACTTTCGCTGGGTATAATTTAATACTTCACCATGGTCAATTGGAGGAGGCTCTCCACATCTTTGATCTGGAAAGATGGATTCACACCATGTATTTTTAGTGAACACAACCAAATTAAGGACATAAAGGCAAGTAGTGTAAACCTTTATGAGTAAAACTTTATGAAGCCAGTATGTTCAGGAAAAGGGTGAAGGTTTATAGTTTTCCTGTGATATCTGTTTACTGACAAATATATACACTGAGGATGCTAGTGATATAGAGTGTTTCTTCTGTGGAACAGAATGTTGGATCAATTTATTGTAAAATAAAACCAAGTGGATTTAATCCAGAAGTAAAATCAAGTTACACCTGTGGGAGATGTTTCCATAAAAGTCTGCTCAGAATCAGAACACTAGTTTGCTTTCCTTAGCTATTTAAAGCTATGGCCACACTCCTAACTGTACTTAGATGAATTTTGGATAGTAGAGTCTGATAAAAAAGGCAGGTTATCTTCTCCTTCTCCTTCAACCATTATGGAAATATGTTTGCTGTCGTGCCATTCCATTGCAAGCTTCCCAGCTCATCGAAGCAATGGCCAGTGACATCAAGTACAGCAGTGCAAATATCATTACATATATTTAACACCGTTAAGGCACCCAGATTATTTCTTTAGTAGTGTGGATATGGAAGCAGTGCCAGGCTCCATCCCATTCTCTGCATGTTCATCAAGAGCTTCAATCAAGACCTGGAATTTTCCAGCCCTCCAGTAGTTGCTGCATTACAATTTCCATTGTTTCTCACAATTTGGGTATGTTAGCAAGAGCTACTCTCCAACATAATCTGAAGCTGCACACATACCATGCTTGGTATGGACAAAATCTATGTGCAAAAAACTACATGTGTAGAAGGCTCTATCCTCTTGATTGGGAACATGATGGTTGGCAGAGCTATTGATCATAATAATAATATTTATTTAGAACACCCTTTTCACCAAAAGGTGGAACATCAACATATACAATCACTCTGTGTGTGCACTGGATGCACACTGTAGAAGGATAGAGCAGCTTGATACACTTCCTTACTTGTAGACACGGAACACATGACTGAAATGGCTATTAACAGCAAACAAGGAGGAAACCAATCCACCAGCTGAAATGGAATCACTAGTAGATATGGAGGGGAAACACATCATGGTGAAGAAAACTATCAGTGGCTCCCAGTCATCATAAGGCAGTACTTCCTTGAATACCAGATGCTGTAGAGCACAAGCCAGAGGACACAACTGAACTCATGTCCTGCTTCTGGACTTCCCCTTGGTATTTCACTGGCCACTTTGGAAAATAATGCTGGGCTAGATAGGTCTTCAGACTGATGAGCAGATCTTTTTTTAAAGGTTGTAATTAAACTTTGTAGGGAAGAAGAGAAAGAGCAGAATACAGAGAGTTCATTCCCCCCCTCCCAGATGTTTTGAAATGCTTCCTTTCAGGAAAAGTTTCTCTAGAAATGCATATTTGAGAAAAAAGTTTGGCAGAGCAGGCTTAAGTAGGTCTGAGAGAGAGTAAGGCATTTGGCAGATCTATTACCATATCCATAACACTGTTGGTTCACACTAGCAATGGGAAATGACAAAACTGTTTCTAAATATCCACCTTAGCACTGTAATGGGGTTACACTCTATAGCCAACGCACACACAAAGCAAGCAATGGGCTAAAAAATACGCCAAAGATTCAAGGTGGTACAGGTGAACCCTCTCTCAGTAGGCTCACGAGGCCTTGGATCAACCTCATTATGATTCATTTCTGGGCTTTCCATCAGCAAAATTTTCCAGGGTGGAATGGGGCCACAGGACCTTTTGTAACACTTCAAGTGGCCTACCTCTTTGCGTTATAATTCTCTATAAATATATAAATCATACTGTTTAGATTCATATAGAAATGTTCCAGAACAATCACAGAATAACTCACACATGGCTAGACACAACTATTGTTAAGGAAATAATATATAACTTAGAATTATTCCAGAAATAAGGTACAATTTTGTCTCATTCTTTCTTATATTTTTCTCTAGGCATTCAGTTTCTGTAAACAAAGGCAAATATCAAACCTGAAGCTAATACGAACCAACACAGCGTGGCGGTGTCTGCCAACGTCCATATTCACAAGATATTGTTTGTGGCCCTTGAAGAAGAAAATGTTCCATACAAATGATGCCCATCTTTTCACCATTTTTGTAATTTCTTTTTTCTGTTACATGGACAACATTCGGAAGCTGTGGTGGTGGTGGGCAGAGCTCTTTAACAAAAAATAAAAATAATTATTTCAAACACAATTGAATAACTCAAAAATGATGTGGAATTCCTCGCAATAACACAATACTCAATAATCCCATAAAACTGACATAGGGAGGGCATAAGGCCTGGAATTGTTTTAGTCCAGGCTCAGTGGAAAGAAATGAAGTGCCGGCACCCTCATCTCGCTGGGTTTATTTTAGACCTTTTGATACTTCCTTGGCTGTGGCTATTCTCTGTGCCTTAGACTACTGCTTTAAAGGATTTATTTGGATAAAGAACTGATCAAAAGACATGGATATAACCTAGCACAGAATGCAAACCTCAGCTCCCATCCTCTCTAGCTGTTCCATCTCCATTTTCCAATGTTCAGAAGGAAGTTTCTTCACAGCAGTCATTCAATTTCTCAACTTTTATGGGGAGAACAGGGAGGAATAAACTGGTATTCTGCAAAATGAACTTGACAATGGTCCTAAAATGTGAAAACTCATTAAAAAAATTACAAAAGCTCTCATAATCTCTATTCATGTTGAAGAAACATTGAAAACTGCCCCAATAGCAAAATAACCTACAGGAAGTGCTGCTCAACTGTTTGGCCACGCTTTTGCCATAACTGTCATCCTATTTAAAAAGCCAAGAACTTACACAAATTGTTCAACAATTACCTTTGCATTCAGGTTCAGGTGACCATTTTCCATTAACACACATTGTCACATGCCTGCTGGAACCACAGGTGTAGTTTGTAGTAGTGCCATTATCAAATTCCTTTGAAGAAGAAACTTTTGGTACAAATGTTGCTTCCTTTGGACGTTTACATGTTTCTGCAAAATGATTTAGCGAAACAATGATCAATTAAGGCAGTGGTTCTCAACCTGTGGGTCCCCAGATGTTTTTGGACTTTAGCTCCCAGAAGCTCTGAGCATTGACCATAGTGGTCGGGGCTTCTGGGAGCTGAAGTCCACAAACATCTGGGGACCCACAGGTTGAGAACCACTGAATTAAAGACTGTTCGGATAACAAGTATTGATTGCCAGCCATTTACAATGAAAAAGATTTAACTTGAAACTTTCAGTGGAACTGTTTTTCCATGTGGCATGGCTTGGAATGCTTTACAGAAGGTTGCACAGCACTTTTCTGGCTTCAAATAGTGCTGGAAGACTGCACTATGTACGTGTGCACACATTTACACATGAATTCTTCTAGTCTTCCAGTTTCTTCTTCCACTACATTTTGATCTCAGTCATGGGGAGGGGACTTCTTCCCATCAAACAATAACCCACATGAAAAAAGCACCCAAGACTTATTCTCAATGCATCTATTCTTCCTGGGAAAAATGGGAGTGTCAGGGGTTATGTAACAGTGCTCATTAGTGAATGCAGTATCATCCCCATGTGCCTTCCTTTCCAACACAGCCAAGCTCCTGAAGGCGCCCTGTACAACCTGATTGGCACACTACTGGACACCTGATAATGCTGGGAGAGAAGACACATAGGAATGGATCTCATATGCTCCCTTTCTGGGGATGCAACTCTTTGCTAAATTCATTCTTGAAGGAAGTAGTGAATATGTCACCGCAGTTTCCTAGCCTGAGCTTGTGGGATATTAGATATCATTTGATATCAATAGTTTGGCCTCCTTTACCTATTCCTTCCCACGTGCTTGCAAGGCCCCCGGACAAGCACACATACAGGCTCAGTCGCAAATCGCTGAAATATTCCAAACTAATACAGGCAGGCCAGAAATAGCAAGTCTGCCACTTTAGGAGACCTCAAGGCAAGTACCACATTATATAAGCACGCTACTTACAAAGAACTCCCTGCCCTGCCCTGAGAAGGCAGCTTGATGAGCCGAATACTCAACTGTCAAGCACTGTGCGTTTGCATACTGGCTACTCTATTGACAATTCGGTATTAACTCAATCATGTAAATCACTGACCTTTCGGAGGCTTTGTCTCCAGCCTAAAACTTATTGTTTTTCCCAAGAACGGACTAGCCTGTGGCCGCATTTTCCCCTATAAGACCCCCTGACTTTGAGCACTTCTTCGGATCACTCTTGACTTCCACCACGCCTTGCTGTTGCTCTGTTAGACGAGCCTTCCCCTCAGCTCCCTGTGCTGAGAACTCTACTTCAACGTACCTTTTCCTTCAGATTTTCCGGGCTTCAGGACAGGTGCAGTATTTCCTATACCTCCTCTTAAAATCCCTCTATCCCACTCCAACCTTTATTTCTATAGTTCTCTGTGTGAGTGTGTTGCATACACTTGTTTGACTGTATATCAATAAAAACAACAATTATTATTTACTTCTGTTTGTTCCTTGACTCGGCCTGACCCCTTAGACATTGGGAAAAAGATCTCGCTACGTTGCCCTGCCTCTCATAGTGCTACCTTGTGCTCTTTGCTAATTCCCAACTTTGTAATATTTGGAGCACACTTAGGTGTCTGTCCCGGGACCCCCAGAAATCAGGGTAACAGATCATTCTAGCATTTTAATTCCCACTGCAACTGAACAGTTTTCAAAGGCTATTCACTGTTCAGGATATATTCACAACTGCGATTTTGCTTGGAAGATGGCATTTTCGTTGCAGGGAACAACATTTTCTACATAGAAAATAATATGCACAGAAATATTACATTCAGCACACAAAATACTGTTTTCTACAAAGAAATATGTAATTTGGGGCTTATTCTCTGAAAAAAAATCACACTGTTATGCAGAAAACAGCATTTTCTGCACAGGAAACAACATTTTTAGCACTGAAGATGCTGTTTCCTATGTATAAAGTTTATTTTCTGTGCAAAAACTGTGAGCATTTCGCACAGAATGAGTCTTAAGGTTCGGAGATTCCTGTCAGTCCAGGATTCTCCTTGTTAGGATTTTCCAACACCTGAAAAACACATTTTAAAATAAAATTCAAATATTTTCAAATATTCTTTTCATCACTACTTCTTTCGTAGCATCATTTGTCTCCTAACAATCTGCCACCCCACTGTTATGCAGGCTGACATGATTCTTATGCCTCTAGGAAAGAAGACAGTGGGGAGTGCTCTGATCTGCAGAGGTAGTAACATGCAGTGAGAATTCTGATGGTAGAAAAAAACACTCTCAACCTCCATGGGTTGCATCTTCTCTAAGGTTCCATTCCCACCACTATATATACTGTATTAAAAGCCTTTGTTTCAGCCATTTTGAAGGCCAGATATCTAGTACTGTTATTTAAAAGATGTGTATTCAGCCAGCAAGATAGTCGCTTGACCATTGGACTACAATTCTGGAGAACAGGGTTCACATCTGCAGTTGGCCCTGAAAACTGACTGAGTGGCCTTGGCCAAGTCACACTCTTTCAGCCTCAGAGGAAGGCAAAGCCAAATCCCTCTGAACAACTCTTGCCAAGACACCCCCTGATATGTTTGCCTAAGAGCTGCCATAAGTCAGAAATTACTTAAAGGCACACAACAATAATAATTGAAATTAAAAAGTAGTAATTTAATTCATTATGTATCCTGGCTAAAGATCTGAATTTTGATCCAAAAGAACACATGTCTTTTCAACAATTTAACTGCATGCGGTAAAAAAAATACTGAATGTTATAGTTTCTGGGGGGGGGGATGGCTGTCTTAGTTTGCTGCAGTGAAAATAACTGAAACTTTTGTGGTACTTCAGCATAAGTTTTCACAGACTGTAGCTTACTTCAGCTGATGTAACTTCATTTTATTTAAGCTTTTGTCAGCGCACAGAACGTATGCCATGAGAAACTTCTTAGTCTTTAAGGTGTTAAAAGGTTCTTTTTGTTTCTGCATTGTTTACAAATCCAAGAAGTGGATGCTTAAAATTTAAATAATTTATTTAAAATGCTGTACTTACTTCTGCATTCAGGCAACTTCCACTCTCCATGAAGACACTTGGCTGGATTGGTCCCAACAATGAAAAAGCCTTTTCCACATTCATATTTCAAACTTTCATTATGCCAATATTCCTTTGAGTCAACACTGAGAGCATTTCCATTTAGAATATGGGGAGGTGGTCCACAGGTTCTTACTTCCTCTGTTTAAAACAGCATAAAAGACTATAAATGAGAACAGAAGTTTCCCTCTCTTTCAAACCAGCCTATCCTTCATTTTCCAATTGCTATAGCAATTCTACTTTCCCCATTCTCTTCTGTACTGTTGAGAAAACAACAGGTACATTGAGTTACTGTTATTTTGATTTTGTTAATACTTTGGAAATGCCAACAGAAAATTAAGATATAAATGTAGTAAATGGTCAGAAGAATATCTAGACAGATGTTCAGGAAGAATTAGAAGTGGAACTGATGTTATCTCCCTCTGGCCAATGTTGTTCATAGAAAGGAACTTTGCCAGACTGTAGAAATGACTCTACATCAGAGTCCGCATTGGTATCAGCAGCGTTTGCCCTGAAGCAGATAACAAAGATCAGACCCTTCTGTTTGGAAAGAGTTAATTTATTAGCCGGCGAGTCTCGGCTGGAATCACTTCCAAAAGTCCAAGCCTCCCTTCAATTGAGTTCACAGCACTTTACAAATTTTCCAGTACAGTGTCATCACATGCTCAAGAAAGGAAACAGATATATTGTACAAAGGTTCCCACCGTACCACAATAGGCCTTTCTCCAGTGTCTACAGATGTTGCAAATCTTCTGTAGCGAAGCCAAAAGCTAGCGAGCTGAGCCCAGCTAATAACATTCCTTTATACAAGGTTCTATTGTATTAACTGCATACACAGAGAGAAATAACTACAAACTGCAAAGAGAATTAACCGTTTATCCTCTACAGCCCCATAGCAGATGTTAAAATGGGGAATTCCAGGAGCGTGGCAATATTGGGTCAGAGCCAACTCTGAATATGCTGAATCTAGACTAGATCCCCTAAGTGTCATCATTCTGGAGCTAGTTTCTCCTTTCTGCCTTACATTAGTTTAGGGAGAGATTATTCCAATAAGTTCCACAAGCCTAAAAACAGCAAAGTCTGCCTCCACACACCTACTACTCCAGGAAGCACGAAGCACAGATTCAAAAGCATCAAAGAATTAACAACCATTCTCCTTTCCCACAACTCCCATTAAAATTGAGTAATAAGATACTTTTGTTTTACATTTTCAGTTTCTGACTCTCCAGGGCTTCATGGCAGCATAGGATACTTCACTTGATGTTGGTGTGGGCCAGAATACAGAGCACAGCTGTAGATAGTTAACAACAACAAAATGTAGAAAGAGAAATGTTTTCCCTATCTATGTCAGTAAAAAAAGAGATAAGCAGAGCCTATAAATGCTGGAAAGCTGTAGGTCTCCTGAAATACGTATTTAGTGCCCTCCTAATATCCAATCCATGTCATAATCCTTCTAGATAGTAAAAGGAACTGGAATAAAAAAGGGTGTAACATAATATTTTGTGATCTATGTAAAGCCAGGCTAATGTTAGGGAGGAAAGATCACGTAGGAGAGGTAAGACAGTCCAGCTCAAAGCTGCAAAGAACAGGATTGACAAAAAGAGCCTCAAGTGTGTACACCCTCCTTGCATGTGTAAATGCCAAAAAGAATAGAACGTTGAGGGCATTTCTAACTGTTCACATGAACTTTTGCTGTGATACAGTCTATTTTAACAAGAGCATATCAAATGGATAGCAAATCTTAACCCACTAGGAAGAGAACTTTTAGAGGCTTGTATCTAAGTGAGATTGACTTCAAAGGCTCAAAGAACAGACTACCTTGTTATGACTCCATGTAACTAATCTATCTTGACTTTCAGGCCATGGAAGTGAATCCCCTCTAACCTACCTCTTAATGGGGGGATTACAAGACAAGGAGGACTCATAGGATCTAGAACAATGAGAAGGGAGAAACTTAGAAGGTGTGGGTTGAAAGGCAAAATCCAGATTCAATAGATCATCCTTAACAGTTTTTTTTTTTTTTAGGAACAGAACTTCAAACATTTATTGTAACACTGCTGCTTTAAATGTGTCTTGTACCTAAATGTTTATAAACAGCACACCCTTCTCTCTCTCTCCCTTATCAAATCATTCCCTATCCTCATACACTCAATTCCTTAGTCTCTCCTCCCACAGAGCTCTTCAAAAATCCAATCTCTCCAAACATACCCCAAATCACCTCCCCCTTCAAACACACCCCAGACAGTAAAAAAAAAACCCATTATTTTCCTCTTTTCACCAGCCCCTCCCCTGGGCTATCCAAAGTTCCATTACACTAGCCAATCAGCTTAAACACTTTCAGTTGCCAAGGAGGCTCTGTTATCAGGACCCTCTCCCACCAGGTTCATCACAGAGACGTCCCCCCTTACCCTTTTGTTGCGTTGCTGAGACCTCTACGCAGGTCTCATCAAAAGCAATGAGGATTTGCAAACAACCATTCACTATACTATTCAAAACAGCTGATTTGTAATGATTTTTTTTTTTTTTGCTGTGACATCATCTATGGAATCCCTTTCTTGTGGTCTCAAATTTTAAAGGTAGAGGAATGCACAGAAGCAATCCTATATAAATTACTTTTTTTTCTGGGTTCCCTAAATGCAAAGAAGATGTCTTCTCAGAATGCAAGCATGTGTAGTCAGCTGAATTCTAGTGGTATATTGGACTTTGTGGAAGTAAGAGAAGAACACAAAGAAGAAACCATAGGCCATCTATAGACAGGTACAGAATCTTCAAGCTGCATGATATCCAAGGCCAATGAGAAGAACAAGAACCACTGAAGTGATCTACTGATGAACTTTCATCAGAAACTGACATTTTAAAGAAGTTGGTGGAAAAACGTAATGGGTTCCTAAAGGCCATGGTACTCCAGACTATCTTAGCCCTTAGTGAATCTGGACTGGAAGCTTAGCAATAATCTGTTTGGTTTAGTACCCAGTTTCAGTTACAAAGAGACCTAACTGAAAATTTTCAAGGTATATCTGAAAGTGACAGAATACCTCTGGATATGGGTTCCAGTTTCCTGGATCCAGAATCCTCCTGTTAAATATGCTGTGCTGATAGAGATAAAAGAATAATTGACTTCTTATGAAAAGGCTGTGACAAAGAGGCCTCTTGCCTGCTCACATTAGATTTTGCTGTGATATTGTGTATGTGGCCATGAATATGTCAATTGAGCACCAAATTTCAAAACCAAAGAAGTGCTGACTGGTTGATATGGTTTCCAACCACATATCTAGGGCCTGATGACCCTGAAAAAACATCCTAGATTAATACTTGTAATGATCTTTATTGTGAGTGGATTCTGAGGGGGAACCCCTTTGTGCAAATGTCATAGGTTCATCCACACCACTGTTTCTTTGACTTCAGAGATTAGCAATGAATCTGCCTTTTTGGACATTTATCTCAGTCTCCCTGGTGTCAAGAACAGAAACCTTTCTAAAGCCATTTCCACACGGGGGTAAAACCCCGCGCTGTGACGACTGGACACGGAGGTCGTCTACACTGCGGGATGTGCTAGAGCGGTGAAAAAAGGGGAGGTTCTAGACCTAAAACCGCCCTCATGCTGCCGCAGGGGTGGCACTCCGTGTTTTATAAAGACCACTTTTCAAGTGGTCTTTATAAAACTTGTGCGCGCTACTCCGTCGCAGCGTCCCATTTAGAACTGCAGGGATGCGCTAGCGCGTCCCTGCAGAGCTGCCTGGGGGTGGGTTTCTGGCTGGCACACTGCCCCAATTGGCGGAGTGCCGCCGGAAGCCACCAGATGCCATTTTGGGTGCCGCCAGACGCCGCCGAGCGCCGCCAATGTTTAGAGAAGCGAATTCGCACTGCTCCCCATGGGGACAGAGCACTCCACTACAAGGTAAGCGCCATCCCCGCGTGCGCCACCCAGTTTCCCCCTGTTTCGCCGCTGCCCTGTGCGGAAAGGGCCTAAGTGTCAATCAGGGTCTAAGGGAGCTGGGTGTGTTTAGTCTACAGAAGAGAAGGTTAAGAAGGGACATGATAGCCGTGTTTAAATATTTGAAGTGATGTCAAATTGAGGAGGGAGAGGGCTTGTTTTCCACTAAGACAAGGAGCAATGGACTCAAACTACAGGAAAAGAGATTCTATTTAAACCCCAGGAAGAACTTCCTGACGGCCAAAGCTGTTCAGCAGTGGAACATGCTACCCTGAGTGTGATGGAGTATCCTTTTTTGGAGTTTTTTAAGCAGAGGCTGGGTGGCCATCTGTTGGGAGTGCTTTGATGTGGGTTTCTGCATGGCAAGGAGTTGGACTGGATGGCCCCTGTGGTCTCTTCTAACTCTACATTTCTAGGATTGTAAGAAGTCAGACATTTCCTCTGCCAGATTTAGGGGAGTGACACCTGGGTCCAGTATTACTAGGGGGTACTCCTAGTTTACTCAGGAAATGAAATTGTGGTCTTTATACCCAAAATAATGTTTTAAAGGCATCATCCCCAAAGGGATGTCTTCCAGCAAAGAATATCATGGCTAAATTATATTTAGACCGAAAATTTGCATTCCAGTGCTTCAATCATACCAATTTACCCGCCATTATTGCTGTAAGATTTACACAAGCTTTGAAGACCATGAAGTCACACATGGCATCAACATAAGTTTAATAGATATATTGATTTTAACCAAAGATGTCTTTGAAATCTTAGCATCATTAGTCATCAGATTCTCTGTTGATTCCATCATAGCATGGGAAACAGTAGATGCCGTTCATGAAGGTATAAGAGCGCAAATTATAGCTTCATGAAAGAACTTGTACTGGTTAATTTATTGAATAATATTTTTGTATATTTGTATCTTGAGATTTTTGTAAGAACGTGAAGCTGCTTAGTAGCTGGCTGTGCGCTCACAGACTTACAGTTCTTAGAGTTTGATGTGGACAAAGCTTTCTCCATACTGATCATACAAAGCACAGGAACAGATGGAAAAATCCCCCTCAAACAAAAACCTCTGCCACAGAAAGAAAGATGAGAGAAATACAGTGTGTGTGGTACATATTATAAGATTAAGTTAAATATGGAGAGATTAAGGCCATTTTTGCACTACACTGTTATAGTGCTATTTCAACAGCCTGTGGAATTCTGAGGTTTGTAGTTTACTGAGGCCAAAGAGCTCTTTGGCTCAGAATTCTAAATGCCCCTCCCTAAACTGCAAACCTCAGGACTCCATAGGATGTTTAAAATGAAATAATAGCACTATAACAATATAGTGTGGAAACAGCCAAAGAAAGAGAGTGAGAAAAGACACAGAGTTTTTGAGGGATAAACAACAGACCAATCTAATTTGAGCTGAAAACAAATCGAACTGCAGATTTAGACAAGAATTTGGGTAATTAAACTTGCTTTGCTTATGTCATGTGATCTCTTGCTCTTCTGAGAAATAACAGGAGTTTACTCATCTTGGGTAGAAAAATTTGCAGATTCTTTAGTTAGTGTTTTTAGTGTTTCATCTGATTTTACCTCTACTTATAAAAACTCAACTCCATTTTATCTCTTCTAGACATTTTAAGAATAGGGTTTTTTTCACTAGTACTTTTACCTTGAATTGTTTTACCTTCAGATACAGTGAAAGATTTGTACATACATTGAGAAGCAGCCTCAGTCAAAGGCAGTCTTTGCAACCAGTGGGAATAGTGGGTTACAAATACAGAGGTGAAATTTTTTTAACGCATTATGGTTTACCTGTGCATGATGGCAAAGAAGTCCATTCTCCATCAACACATTCTACTGAACTTGATCCAGACATTGCAAATCCGACATCGCACTCATAAAACACCTTCTCACCATGTTGATATTCTTCAAGACGATCACCAATAAGAGTGCCATTTGAAATGTCAGGTGGTGTCTGACAACTATTAACTTTATCTAGAAAGAAGACAAAAGCACTTTGAATCCATTTACTCAGAACATATCCTAATGGGTTATATTTCCATGCAGGTATCATTATGATAGAATGCCACGAGCCAAACAATGACATAAGACACTGTAACTTTTAGATGCACTGACATCCACACAAGTCATATCATGACATTTGGTCATGAAAGACCAAAATAACTAAGACCTCCACCTGGTTGCTAATTTCACACATTACCAATAGTGCTGTGGAAGAAGCCAGGGGACAATCATTATTATGCTGCCTGAAAATAAGTCTGCATGAGCTCCAAGTGGAAACCTATCTTGATGTGTCCTTAAATTCTTGGTAAATCTGTCAAACACACTTACAGATGCTCAGGAGAACTTAATTCTTCTATCTGGACAGAAATCTGAGGAGAATTTTCCTGAGGGCAATACTGGTAAGTTATTGCTCATAATGGTCTAGAAAGATATTGTCTGATCACTTGGCATCCAGATGACTTGACTTTAATTTTTCCTCACAGTTGTACTGCAGCAATTTTATGCAATACATGAACAGAACAACAACCCTGGCAAAATTAGGCTGTTTGGTAGGTAGGTGAAGCCAGGATTTGCAACACAGCTTTCTCTGAAGTGCTGTCAATTCCATGTGCAAAGCCAGGTAGATGAACAAAGCTGAGTGGTTTCAATGAATGGCTGAGCTAATTGAACAGTGTCGTCATGTCAAACTTGAAAATTTAAAACGAGATGACTGTCCCACAGAAATTCTGTGGATAAGAATAGCCCCCCAAAGTATTACACTACTGTGGATATGCATCCTGAGCAAAATGTTCATGATGTTCTTGAAAAGAGAGAGGCTCCAAAGGAGAAAGTATCATGTATTAAAATGTCATAGCTATTTTAAGTTTCCCTCATATAATCCAGATAAATAAATAGCGTTCATATGACTGCAATAATAACATTCTGCAGTTATACTTGCTCATATTCTGCTTTTTATTACCTACAACAATCCTGAAAATTGTGTTAGCAAGATAGATAACCATTTTTCTCAGAACCGAGGTAACACTGTGTTAATACAAAGAGTTAATGGACAAGCTGATATCAGGTTCAACAGAGGTATTAGTTTTTAAGGCAGTCTAGAAATGTCTAAACTCTTCAAATCAAAGAGATTGAAAAGAGCAGCCAAGAACATTCTGGAGCCCGGATGGTGGGAGTTTTGGTTTTATGATTTTAGTATATTCTGATTTTCTCAACCTCTTATAGAGGAAGAAGACCAAGGACACGAAGATTTTCTTCACTCAGAACATCTCTTTTGAAGCACATCACTAATTCGTCTTAAACAGCAGTTGGCAAAATATATACCTTTACAAGCTGGAAGCTGTGGAGACCATCCAAAGTGATAACACTGGGCAGAGTCAGGTCCAACTCTTGTGTACCCTCTCATACAAGAAAATTTCACCACATCTCTGTTCACATATTTGTCTTTCCTTGGATGAACACTTCCATGCTTCAGAAGTGGGGGGTCACATTCTATGGCTAACAAACAAACAAACATAAGTAAATCAGCAAAATGCTAAATTCAGTGAAGTGCTTTTTAGCAAAAATGGGCTTAGAATTAACCTAAAATGTTTACAGATGATGGGAAATCTTATTTCAGAAATACACAGCATGTAAACCTCTGAGATAAAGGCAGCTATAATATATAGAGAGAATGACATATTATGATCATCTTCCCCTAGCCTTCATAATTTAAATTACAAATCTCATTTACTCAACATTGAACTGAGCTCCACTTTTCCTGTTGCTAGTTTCTTGCTTCAGGATATTTAGCTTTGTGCTGTTTTCTTTTAAAGGGGCATTGGAATCCTCTGAGACCAACAGTCTAGGGGATATTAAGTTCTCTTCCAGAATACCAGTGTCATCTTAGGTAGGGAGATTGCTAGTCAGTGAGGTAAGTGGTTTACCTGAAGAATTTCTATGCAGTCCCACTCACCCAACAAAAATATAGGAACTCTAAACCTGGTTCTTAACTGATTGGAACTGAAGAGGGAGAAAGTTGGAAAGGAAGAGAGAAAAGGCGTATAAAAGACCATAAACTTCCATTTCTACTGTTGAGATTATTCTGGTAGTTCACCAAGAATCCAGCTGGGGATGAATGTAAAAGATGAACCTCCACTTCTCTGCCCATGCAGGTCTCATTTACACACATTTGTTAGGGAATGGAAAAGTTTAGGCAGAGCAAGGGCAGACAAAGCATGGCTCATGGGCTGCATACAGCCCCCACAGACATTTCTGGGTGCCCTGTACTTACCCTGGACACATCTGAAGATGCCTTCTTTTTTAAAAAAAGAAAAAGCAAGAATAAATTATTAAGGTCTTAAGGAACAGAAGTTTCACAGCTGTTAAAAGCCCTAAAGATCAGGACCAGAAGAGGATTTCTGGTCAATTCCAGTTGCAAATTCGTTGGTCCTTACTGCACCATACCTGAACAGTGAGTTGTTCTGTTTCAATCCCAGTACTGCCATTTCTGTAATGGTATCAGGTTATGAACATTCTCTACTGCATCCTTTTAACTTCAGCAGATGAGTAGCATTATTGCTACCAGTGTTCCTATCACATTACAGTGTAATTGGTGATTTCTTTTCCCCACCATTTCCACACCCCACAGCTCATGACTGGTATTTTTTTTTTTTTTTTTTAAGAGGCTGGTTAGTGAAGTTGTCGTGCAATAGCACAGGTCCCAGACCAGGAACAACACATTGCTCTGGCAGGATGACTACTTTGTGCAGTGAGGGACTTTTTCTTTTTTATGTATTCTGTGTTGATATTGCTTGAGACAGGTTCCCACTGGTGAAAATTGGCCATTGTATGTGCCACACTTGCCCAACCCTGTTGTAAAGATTACAATTCGCTGATGATACAACCTGCTGCCACCACTGAAAAAACTGGTTGCCCATGGCAAACCAAAGTATCTCTTGTGCCAGTGTCACATGCTGAGAGTAGGGATGAACCTATTTAAATTATTCATTTCCCCAGGAAACAATGGATAATCAGTTTTCACGTTGAAGCAGGCATGTCTTCAAAATGGTGTCCCTCTCCCAAGCTCCCATTTTCACTTCCCACCTCAAAATGACCATGTAGTGACTGAGGGAAGAATGGAGGTAACTGAGGCTCACAGGTGGTTATGTTGCAATAGGCAGAATATGTTGACAACTTCCTCCAGGATCTCTAAAGGATCACTGGAAGGTCTCAGAATATACTTGCTCCAGCTATCAAAACATGTAGTGGCCAGCGGTGGGGGGGGGGAATCCAAATGAGTACTGTCACCAGCAATATTCTGGTCGCTGGTGCATGATGATGCAGGTATTCTCTGGGACCTTCTAGGAGTCCTTCAGGGGTGCACGAAGAGGATGTGATCATTGTGCACTGGCAAATGGAATGTAGTTGGAAATTATCTTCATCTGCCTTCTGTCCTATTCCAGTTCACTACATGACTATGCTGGGATGGCAAGAAAATGCTGCTGGGCTTGTGGGGAAAGGAAAGAGTGATGGACTCTATTTGAACCCTGGGAGTAAAAAAGAGAAAAAGGGGAAAATGCAACTATGTGGAACATTCTTGGTATAAACGATGGCTGAACAGTATGCCGGGTCTGGAGACAAATTCCTCACCATAATACTCTCTGAGGGCCACATGAACAAAAAGACAGATGCCAAATAAAACAGAAGAAATCATTAGTGGTTAGAAGTATACTTTTGGTTTTGAAAAACTGGGTTTCTAAAATGTATGAAACCTATTTAAAGGGTAAACTGCTGTTCCTGGAGAAAGTACTTTCTGATTTCTTTACAAAAATGAGTAAAAGGGAGGGTAGAATGGAAAACATTATCTGATGGAAGGGGACTGAATTCTCTCGTGTAGTCACCTTTAATGACAGTAAGAAAACAGTGGTCAGAAGTGATTTACAGAGTTACAGGTAACTCCCAGTTGCAGGACGAGCTGAACTGTCAGTGATCAAAGGTGATATAGCAATGATGGAAGTGAAGACTGAGGGCCTTTCTGCACTACACTGTTATAGTACTATTATTCCACTTTCAACATCCTGTGGAATTTTCGGGTTTGTAGTTTACTGAGGAAGACGAGCTCTCTGGCTGAAAATTCCAAATATCCCTCCCTAAACTGCAAACCACAAGATTCCACAGGATGTTGAAAGTGGAATAATAGCACTATAACAGTGTAATGCAGAAAGCCCCTGAGTCAAAGCCACCTCTTGATAATTGCTAGAGGTTTTCTGCTGGTAAGGGTTCCTTGCTCAGTGTTAGAAACAAACACTTGTTTATCTCATTGCTGCTGTTACTAATCACTTCTATAGAGGTTAAAGATCTGACAAAGCATTGGAAGGACTTTGTTGCAGACCTGAAGCATGTGTGAGCAACCCCCAGCCCCACTTTCCACTAGGAGTTTATGGGGAAGATGAGGGTGATTGTGTTTGTCTTCTTTTTAGGTTTTCTCTGATCAGGGAAAAGTATCTCTTTTTGTTTATGGGACATTTCTGTCTGAAGCATAGCTGCTACTGCTAGGGAGCTGATGTAACAGCTGTCAGCATGAATGTTTCCATACTAACATCAATACTGATAGAAGAGCCAAGTTTATTTGGTGACAGTAAAGGGAATTAGTGAGATTATGATCCCTTTTCCCAGAGTAGGGATTTCAATCTGTTTTCCTGATTTGACAAGTTGGTTGAGTAAAACACAGGGGATGTCACCCACAGTTGACCCCATGTTGCTCTCCCACAAAAAAAAGAAAGAAAGAAAGAAAGAAAGAAAGAAAAGAAAAGAAAAGAAAAGAAAAGAAAAGAAAAGAAAAGAAAAGAAAAGAAAATCTTGTTATGTTCATGAAAGCCAAGACAACACTTAAAGAAAACTCTAGAGCAGGGGTGGCCAAAGTACTGCCCATGGGCTGTATGCAGTGGTATACATATCTTTTTGACCCCAAATACTCTATAGGGTGCATGGGGATGATTTTCACTGATTATTTAGCACTTTGGGGCATTTTAGGTGCAATTAAAAAAAACAGGAAATAAACAGTGAGTGAATTACAGTCACTTCCTGTTGTTTAAAAAGTCCTGCTCCAGAGCTACAGTGGCCCAAGGCCCCTAAAACATGGCAAAATGTCTTCCATACTCTCTAGACAGGATGTTTGGTGACCTGGGATTTAAGAATTATTTTTTGTGTGAGAGGCAAAGAAATTTTAGCATCATTGTCTTGTGCATATAATGTCATGGAAATCAGCAAGGATGCTATTTTCCTTCTGATACAACAGATTTGGACAAAAACAATATTGTAGAGTTGGCCTTCCACATTTATGGATTTCATTTTCACAGATTTGATTATTTGCAGATTTCCCCAACTCCTGCCCTCCCCACCCCCTTCAGGCACTTGTTTTCCAGAGGAACTCTTCCTCTTAGCAGCTCTGATCAGGCCACACAAACCTTTAAAAACCTGCCTTTGGTCCTCGTCCTCCTCTAGTACAACTAGCAGCTGCCTGGACAGCTAAGGACAGCTTACAGCCTAATTCTCAGCACCACAAATCCTCTCCCAGTGCCTGCCCTCACCCAAGGAAAGAAATAGATGTGAGAGAAGAAGTATAAAGCCACCATGGTGACCCACCACCTTTTTCTCTCCTTCCCCTGAACTAGGCCCTTTCTGCACCTTACCTTTTTTTGGCGCTGGGGTGCGGGGATCACACGAGCAGCCTCCAGTGAGAGGCTCTTGCGTCCCCGCTGCTTCAGCTCTGCATGAGCTGTCTGCTCCCAAGCAGGTAGCACAAGAGCCCTGCCTCTTCCTTCTGCAGTGTGGCCTGGGAGTTTCCCAGGCCGCGCCGGGGCAGGAAGCACTACTGGTGTGGCTCCAGAGGCTTTGCACACCAGGTAAGTGCGTGTGGGGCCTGACAGCAATGCACAATTGTGCACCATTTTCAGCTTCTAGCCGAAAATGAAAAGGTGTGCGATTGGTGCCTGCCAGCCCCTGGAGCATCATACAATTGTGAGTGCGTTGTGCAGACTTCTCACAATTGCATGATGCTCCAGGCACCTTTTTGCATGGAAAATGCCATGCAGAAAGGGCTCTAGTTTGGACCCTGGGTATCTTTTCTCTCCACTATGCCTCAGTCTCCTTCCCACAGACACATTTTGATATTTGCCATTTTCCACTTTTGTGGGGATCCTGCACCCCTAACCCTAGTGAATGAGGAGGGGCTACTGTAATAACTTACGCAGACATAGAGGATTTGGATCCCATCCATTTTCTGTGCATTGTATATGCGCACCTATGGTCTCTTTCATGGTTTGAAAGCCCTCTTTACATTCATAGTGAAGTGTTTCTTTGGACAAGAAAACTGATTTTCTTTTTTCAAAGACTGCATTCTCTTCAGATGGCTTTTGGCATGTCTCTGAGGAAACAGAAGGATGAATATTACTAATTATCAAGTGCTTTGTTCTAGTAGTACTAATTCATATGCTCTAAAACCCACTGCAAATAGTAGTGGCTAAATGAAAAACATAGAAGACAAAACCTGCCAAATGAACTGCCAAACAACCAAATTGACAGATACCATTTTCAAATCATACATTTCATTAGCATGGTTGCTTGGTTTTCAGCTGTGCCTGGAAGTAAGTTCTTACCAGTAATATTGTCCTCTCACACATTCTTTCTTCCATGATGTCTGCTTTACATGGAAGGTTTCAGGAGCATATGAACTGGACAATATTGAGCATTTGGTAAACAAGTAAGTTTCATTCATTCATATTTTACATAGGTTCCACACTGGAGTTTCCTGCTGCAAAACTTTCATCATTGAAATCCTTTCCTTTGAACGATGATATACAGTACAGATAAAAGAAATGTAATTTTTTTGTATGAGGGAGAACCACACAGTTGTCTTACAGAGTGGCTTTTTGGGTACAACAGATTTTTCTTTCCTCCTCATAAACCCCCTTTGGCAATCTCTACTTCTCACTGAACCATGTTCCTTTTCCAGCTGGGATAACAAGTTGTATGTTAATCTAGTTGACAAAAACAGCATGGGTTCTGGCATCTGGTCATGTCAATGGTGGACACGATCTAGGAGACCCCAGAAATGTTGTGCTGGACAGTGAAGCTCTCCCTGTCAATACATGGGGAGTCTGAAGACACCGTTGATTCAGGATTCCACTTGGGAATGGAGTGGCCACAGCATATCCTGAGGCTTCTGGAGAATCATGTGCTTCGGTGGAGCCAGGGAGTAAGGCTTTCACCACCCATACGTACACTACTTTACCTGTATCTGAACCTCTTGTAAAGTATAAAATTTGATTCCTTTCATCTGTTCTTATAGAAGACAAGAAGCTCTTTGTTTGCAGCAGCTGGAACCTTCCTATAGTTTTAGAGTCTTCTTATTCAAAGTGACAGCATCTCTTTTTAGGACTGCTATTGGGACTATACATGAATTAAGTTTAAGTACTCAATCCGTTTTTTCTCTTATACGTGCTACTTTTGCTCTGGGAGCTATTTTCCTTTCATCTCTTTATATGTTTGGAGTTTAACATAGATTTTTATTTTTAAAAACTTTTAAAAGCCTGATTTCCTTTCTTCTGATGTTAGACCGTCCCTGTAGCTTGGTTATTAATTGGATTTTTTTCTGCCTTTGATTTGGATCATATTTATACTTTGGTCTATATTAATAATGGAGTAAGACTTTGTTTTTACTGTTAAGATAACCTTGTTTGAAATTAAGAAGACATGACTTGTAAAGTTATTTCCCCAGTCAGTTTGCTGTGTAGCACTGTGCTAATTTTACCATTTCTGGGAAAGCTGACATGAGATCTCCTGTTATCTAATGTTTTGACAACACAGCCTTATTGTTTAAGAATGCAGGAAAAACTGAATGGAACTAATCATGGCTTTAACTGTGGATTGTGATATTCAAACTAAAAACGATCTAGGAAGATCTGAAGATGTACCAGATTATTTTTTGAATTTTTTGGCTGAATTTGGGCAAGTTAAAGTATCTAGTGATGAAATGCATGAAGTTCTTATAGAAAAACTGTCACAGCACTTTCAAGATAGGCCAGGTGAAGATGAGGATTTAAAAATGCAAAAAGCTGGCCAAAATGACACTTAGGCAATTATAGGGAAAAGAAGATATGACACAACCTTTGCAAGACTCAGAAATTATGTTTATACAAGATGAGATGGACATTCAGCAAGAGATACAGAGAATTAATACAGCTGATATCAGAAAGATGAAAGGTGTAAGAGGAGTCACAATACATCCTCCAGCTCTAAAGTTGAATGGCCAAAACTTGGAGTGTGAACAGACATCGCTCTGGAGAATGTATGATAACTGGTCTGTGAGCTCACAGGAAATTTTATTTGGAAAAAAGGAGAATAACAATATACTGATGGATTTACTATTGGATAGATTTCCTAGGAAAAGATCTTCTTGTCAGCTGAGATCAACTTGGAGAATTGATTTTCATGTACAAGGATGAAAGCCATAGATTAATTATGCTTGCCTTGGTAAAAGGCCCTTTAGGAACACTTAAATATGATTCAGTTCTTGGGGGGGGGGGGGAGAATGAAGAAAAAGAAGAAGAAAGTGTTCAATGAAGAAAGCAGCTTATGATTATGAGGAGAAAGAAAAGCATCCATATTATAAAGAAAGAGGCCTAAGATTACTTGAAGAAAAATTATGAAGGGACTGAGGCTATTTGATGATGGCAAAGATAGCTTTTATTTGTCTATTAAAATATTAATCATAAATTTGTCTTTTTACCATTGCAAAATGGATAAATGGAATTAATACCTTTATCTTTGTTGTTTTTAAAAGTTTCTTACTATATAGTGAATTATTATATTAAGAATTACTAATTTTAATATAGAATAGAATAAGTTAGTGAAGACTAATATATAAAATAGAATATGTTAAGAAAGATTCATATATTTAATGTTATGTAAGGAGTTCAGTTCATAAATAACTTCATTATGAACTGATATTTGGTAATTGACAAGTAATTACTAAGTGCTTAAAACCAATTTTCAATAATTAAGTTAAGAGGACTATTTTTAACTTATTTACAATTAGTAAGCATTAACTAATTTTGTAAGTTCATATTTACTTTGAAAATATATTTTTATACAACAAAATGCAATTTTAAATAAAAAGAGGAAAGAAAAAAATCAGAAAATAAATGATCAAATAAAGATTAAGGAAAATGAGCTAAAGCACAAACCTACTAGCAAATCTATCCAAAAGGAAATACGGGTCTTACAAAAACAATTGGACATCAAATTAAGAATAAAGATAAGTAAAAAATTACTCTATTTGAAACAAAAAAACTTTGAGTGGGCCAAAAAGCCAGGGAAGTGGCTGGCTTACAGATTAAAGAAGAAGAAAGAAAAAAAAGCAATTACACAAATTACGACTGGTGAAAATATCTATACAGATTTAGGGAAAATCAAGAAAACATTTATCAAGTATTTCTTCAATTTGTATTGAAGTAAAAAGGTGGATTTGGAAGATGTGCAACGATATACGGAGAAATTAGAAATTAAGAAATTAACGGCAGAACAAAGAACAAGTCTCGGTCACCCAATTACAATAATGGAAGTAGTGGAAACCATAAAATCAGCAAGAAAAGGAAAGCCCCAGGACCAGATAGCCTATCTGCAACTTACTATAAGGTGTTGCAAGACCAATTATTTTTACCACTTCAGGAAACAATGAATGAGATCTTTGAAGGAATAATTCCAAAATCATGGAGTGAAGCTTACATAACTATGATTCCTAAAGAAGATAGAGATGCCCTTCTGGTTAAAAACTACAGATCGATTTCATTATTTAATGTGGACTACAAGATATCAATAATGGCAATGAGGATGAAGAAAATCTTCAAGGAAACTATCAATGATGAACAAACAAGTTTTCTACCTAATAGAAAGACAACATGAGATACATTTTGAATATTATAGAGTACTTTGATAAGCAACCAGGAAAAAGAGTGTGTTGTTATTTCTGGACATTGAGAAAGCATATGATACTTTGAGTTGGGACTTCATGTTTGAAGTCTTAGCAAAAATGGAGATTGGATGCCATTTTATGAGAAGTTTAAAAACGATTTATCAGAATCAGACAGCCCAAATCCTGATAAATGGTGAAAAGAGTGAGAAAATCTACATTACTAGAGGCACTTGACAAGGATGCCCGAATTCATGAAGTCAAAGTAAAAGGCGAGGAGTATAAGATTAGAGCCTTTGCTGATGACACAGCTATAATACTAGAAGATCCGATTAAGAGTACTGAAGAACTGAAAACACTTTAAAAAAAAGTTTGGAGAAATCTCTGGATTGAAAGTAAATGAAGAGAAAATAAATTTATTGATAAAGAATATAAATAAAGAAGAGGAGAAGGAATTGACCCAAAAATCATCATACACAATCTCTACAAAAGTAAGATATTTGGGAATATATTTGAGAAAGAAAAACTTATTTAAGAACAACTATGAAAAAATTTGGAAAGACATCAAAAATGATCTTCAGAGATGAAAAAAACTGAATTTATCTTTTTTGGGTCAAATTTCTACAATCAAAATGTCAATCCTCCCAAACTTTTATTCTTATTCCAGACAATCCCAGAGGTTATCAATGAAAGTCTATTTAATAGTTGGTGAAAAGATAGCCTTCATTTCATCTGAGAAGGGAAAAAACCCAGAGTGAAATATAAAATAATGTGTGATATAAAAGAAGTTCGAAATTTACAGCTATACTACCGCTCTTACTGTCTAGAATGGATTAAGGAATGGATAAAGTTGGATAAAGATAAGATGTTGAAGTAGAAGGGGGAAGGATTGGTATTTGGGTGACATGTCTACTTAGGATATAATAAAGATAGAATACATAGTGAATTTAATAACCATTATATAAGAAAATCACTAGTGAAGATCTGGAAAAAATACAGAATGAGATTATATCCTAAAACTCCTATGTGGTTTTCACCTCATGAGGCTTTTTACAAAAAAAGAAAATATATTTTATGGAAGATGTTGAAGTTGAAGCCAACTTGACAGCAAACATTAACATCTCTCTCTCTCTCTCTCTCTCTCACACACACACACACACACACATACACACAGAGGTATGTATACTCTTTTTTTAAAAAATGCTTACTAATACACTTAGGCTCTGGGCTCCATCCTGTTTGAAGACACCGTGTCCGTCCCTCCTGCCGGCCATTAGGAGTCGTGTAGCCACTCTGACATCTATAGTGCACATTCTGATTTAGAGGAAACTCATTCTTTTGTTCAGTGAAAAAGCCATTAGGTGGGGAAATGTTTGGACATCCACGTGGAGTTTCTACAAGTGAAAAAAAGAAGGCATCATATATAATTTTAAAAAACGAACACTAGAGCTGGAGTTTATAACTGCTATGTTATGTTTTGCTGATCAGAGATGAAGTCCAGTCTTATCAGGAAAGATTTAAAAAACATATCAATTTATCATCATAGGTTATAACTGAAAATTCTAATGTAACCTAACCTATTAAATACATAAATAAATAATAAATAAATTCTGAGAAAGCAACAGCAGGAAAGACTGTGTGATCTGCGTTTTCATAGGCTGAACATATGCACAAGGAATGTGTCACTGGCTGGAAACAGTGGGAATGCTTCTCAACTAGCTTTTCATTTTTTCTATTCCTTCTTCCCTGCATGGGTAAGAGAGAAGAAGACCAAGGCCAGCCTGTCTCAAACTTAACAACTGCAAACATTGCCTAAGGAAAACTTCTCTTCTCCCTCCCCTTTCCTTGATAAGAAGAGAGAGAAAGAACAAAACCAGCTATAGTAAGTCCTCCATACCCATGTGATCAGTATACACAATTTCAGTTATCTGCAATGAGGTGTGGTCCAGAAATTCATACTCTGAATTTAATAGAAATAAAATAATAACATGAAATAAAGCAAAACACCATACAATACATACAGTATTACATGGGAAATGGAAGGCAATGTAAAATTCAAGCAAATGGCACCCCTTTTGCTCACGGTTTCGAGCAGTCTCATATTGTCCATGCTGTCTCATGTTTCCTCACTGTATACAGTACTACATGTGCTCTAACACTACCCTGCCAGTAAAGTCATTCATAGAGTCCTTCTGCTTGAGCTCTTCTGTTGATTGTAATGGCCCCAAAGCACAAGAGTAGTGATGTTCATAATCCTGTAAGCCTAAGAGAACCAGTAAAGTTCTTCTTTTAAATGAGGAGGTGAAAGTTCTTGACTTAATCAGAAAAGAAAACAAAATGTGCACTGAGGATAGTAAAATGTATGCTAAGGATGAATCTTCCATCTGTGAAATTCTGAAGAAGGAAAAAGAAATCCATGCTAAATAAAAGATAAAATGAGAAAGGATAATCCAGCCAATTTACATGTAATACATAATCAACAATAAATAAATCACGTTCCATATCCCCCCCCCTTGTTCTTTATAGCACGTAATTGTAAGGCCCTAACAAGAAATTTAGATGTTCTGAAAGACACATATTTCACAGTATCAGATAGCAGAAAAAAAACCTTCACAAAGGAGGAATTTCCCTTAAAAGACTTCAGTAAAGGAAAAATATACTTGCTCCTGAGATCATTATAAATAGGGCACTCAAGCAGAACATGAATTAAATCTTCTATTGAAACAGAGTTGCAAACACACTCTGTCCTTCATAGGAACATTCTTGTACCTGCCCATCCAAATTGCCAGTGGGAGAACATTCAATCTAGCATGCAGAAAGGCTAAGTTCATTTTAAAAGTTGGAAGATCAACCAGATAATAAGGAAGGGGTGAGTTCAGCGGAATGTAGGAAACAAAAAATGTATTAGATTGGCAGGACTTAATCTCAGTCATCTGGGATTGCATCGCTATATCCTTGAGTCTTTGAAGTATAAGTAATTTTATTTTATCGTACCCTTGAGTCAGGAAAAAAAGAACAGAGAACCCCAAATTCATGACAACCAATTGCATTTTATGCATCCATGAATTTGGACCAGGCTCTTCAAAGGACATCAAACGGAGCTCAGATACCTGCTTAAAAATAATTTTTAACCAAAAAAGGAGGGCTAATCTAAGAGCCTCTGTTTTAATTGGCATTATACCTAACTGCACGGAGCAATGCTAAGCCCACAGTGGTGCTCCAAACAGCAGTTTTGGCAGGACTCTGAGCCTATAGAGCAGTGGTTCTCAACCTGTGGGTCCCCAGATGTTTTTGGACTTCAGCTCCCAGAAGCCCTGAGCATTGATCATAGTGGCTGGGGCTTCTGGGAGCTGAAGTCTAAAAACATCTGGGGACCCACAGGTTGAGAACCACTGCTATAGAGTTCTAAAATGGGTTGAATCATATTGCCTCCTTTTGTGCGATAGAATCTTAATAAACAATTTAATGTTCTTTCAGCTAACAGAATACTTGATTGAACCTGTGAAGACCAATTACCAGTCCAGTGGAAGACCACACCAAGATATTTAAAGGAGGGGACTTGTTCCAATTTATTCCTGTCAAGTAGCCAGTTATAAATTTT
>CAOKZL010004125.1:0-46042 GCA_948472985.1 Iguana delicatissima
ATATGCTATTATGATGACTTCTTGAAGTACATTTGCAAAGCTTATTTTACTGCATATTTTTCTCAAATGTTTAGATATAATTTTTTTATTCCACCTTAGACAGGTATGTGGCTGCTGAGCCTCAGATTTTTCTTGACAAGCCCAGCATTTTCTCTCCAGATATTCATCAAGGACTTTATTTATAATCACATAAAGAATGACTCTTGTCAAAGTTTTCATAGTTCGCCATCTCTTGTTGGATGAAATGGGTGCTGCTTCCAGGCCCAAGATCCTTTGCATTCTGACATGTGCAGGTTCTGTGGTCACCAGCTCTACAGAGTCCTAAAATTCAATGAGAATAGTTTTAAAATATGTCCTATACAATGTGTCTCACCAACTGATCCCCATGTATGTTCACAAACCTGTATTTCTCCTATGGCTGCCAGCTTCAGCAATGCTGCTGTGCATGGCTCCTGGGCATTCCTTTCAGCAACTTGTACCTCACCACTGCTTGTTCCAGGTTCCTGAAAATTGAGAACAAGGATTATTAGTTTCTGGCCTCCCCAAGGTAGCCCCGAACTCTCCAGATATGTTTCCCTTTTTTACCTGCGCTACAGCATTCTCTGCCGAGAGAGCGTCTAACATAGTGTGCCACATTTGGGACTCTGCCTCTGGTGGACAATTCTCTTTATCTGTATCCGTACTGCATTTCTGAGGGGTGCTTGGTGCCTCCATGTTCTCTCCGCAGGACTTGTCCGGGCATGCGAAAATGGCCGCTTCTCTCCCCACGCTCTCTCTCAAACGGCGTCTTCCTATTGGTCGGTTTGACACACGTGATTCCGAGGGGTCCAAATCTGCCCCTATTGGTCGAGGGTGGTGGGCGGGCTCACACGACCCCGCTGGGCCAATGGCAATGCGCCTAGGGAATCGCCCCTGATTGGCCCGCGTGGATCCGAGGGGGTCACGTGGCTCCGCCGGGGCCCAACTAGAACCCGATTTAGAAACCGCCCCATTGGACGGCTGGGACCACGTGGGAGGGGCGGGGACACGGTCCATTCCGGATGTCCCGCCCTAGCACTTCCGGGGGAGGGAGATTGACAGGTCATAAATCAATCATTTTTGACAGGTCATAAATCAATCAATCATGAGTCATCAATCATTTTTGACAGGAGCTACACAGCCCTACTACTCAGGTTTGTTTAGTCGGGCTTTTCTGGGCTTTTCCCATGCTTTCACACAACATGAACAGAGCTGTACAGCATATTCTAAAAGCACTTGTACTATACATTTATAACACTACTGGCTTTGATCCAGACTGATGTTCATGCAGCCGGGGTGGTGGAAATAGACATTGCCCCTCCCTGCCCCACCATGGACAAAGAGTTTGGGCTTCTAAAGTGAACAGGGCAGACTTTGAAATAATAATCAGAAACATTCGAAGAAAAGGGATCACAAATATGTTTCTTGAGTGTTAGCAAACCCTGATGAGAATCCTGGATTGCTAACAATCTTCAGAAATCATGACTTTCTCTGTGTGATATGCTCAATTTTTTTATACAGAAAACACTATTTTCTGTGCAAGAAACCTTTTCTGCACAGAAAATATTTCTGGGCAGCAATGTTATTTTCTCTGCAGAAAATGCTGCTTCTTGAGCAGGACAAGCAGACTTTTGGCAAAAAGCAAAGGAATACACAAAAACAGTAAAGCATGCAAAATTTCTGCATAATAAGTCTGGAACTGCAAATAGTACTTGACAACTGCATACTTTTAAGAACATTTTCTTGCAGGAGGAAAAAAAAACTACTAAAATTTTTTACTAAAATAATTTTTAAATAATAAATAATAAATGATATTTACTAAAATAATTATCTTTCAAGAATGAAATTAGCAAAGAATTACCTCCCTAGCAGGCTTCGGTGCAGGAGGAAGAGTGAGAGTTCCAAAACTTGAACAAGGGCTCCTTCCTCACCTCCACGAAAACATTGGAAGATTCCTCTTTCTCCCTCACACCAAATCCTAGCCAATTCAACTGGGTCCTTGCTGAAATTCTGTGTAGCATCCAAGTTGGATGGAGCAGCTGTTACAGACAAGGGCAAGGAAGCCTGATTCAGCCAGTCCAACTGCACACATTTTAACTGCCAGTGATAAACTAGAACTAAAACTTCCTAATGAATTGTAACTCAGCACACAAGGGCTACTTCATTCATAACAGAGCTACTACCTGTTACTACTACTAGCCTTGTTTCTGCTCCCAAAGTACTCTCATGAGGTGTGGCAGGACTTCCTTTTGCAGAAACCACGCAAATTGGCAGCAAGTCTAATTAAGAATATTCATTTCCTTACTTTGTGGCTCAAAGACAAGACACTCAAAAGGGGTTATCATTACCAAAGACTAAAACCCATGTAATAATTTCCTTTTAATAAATTAAAACTTTTAACCACCCAGCCTGGTAGCAGATAAGCAGAAGCATAAAAAAACACAAAGCAAAAAGCCAGTAACTCAAGCCACAACTACACCCAAGCAAATGTCTTTCTATTTGGTGTCTAAAACTCACTTGGAAGGAAGCTGATTCCTGAGATATGAATTTCCACAGCTTTGGCACCATGGCAATCAGGTTCTTCCACATTCCACACTCCTGACAATCTGTGGGATGAGGGAACAGGTAGGACTGAAGAGGTACTCCTTGAAGTAACCTGGGTTTTATGCTCCCAAGGGCTCCGAAACAAGCCAAAAGTAACAAAGCTAATATAGGAGTGGGATCACGTGGATGTAGTCACGTGCTTCCCATGAAGAATGACTCGAATATGGGTGTTGCAACTGTTTCTACACTCAATAATGAAGGCAAATATGAAGAATATTATGGGACAGATTTATTTTGCAAGTTCCGGGAGTTGTTACATAGTTGTGAAAATATTTAAGTCACAGAAATAATCCCTCAGTTATTACTAAAGTATTATTTATCTCTATACACATTTGGGCATATTTTGAAGAATCACGTCCAGGCTTCCACTCTGCAGATCTGGTCTCTGAAAAGAATGTTAAAGCTCACCAAAGTCGAAGCTACCTTGATAACAAATAACAACAACGATGCAACCAAAGTGTTTATAAATCAGGAAATGTTTAGCAAATTTGGAACACTGTGCAAAAATTAGAATGTAAAAAAAAAATGGTTATTACCAAATCATTTCACCCAGTCAGTCAGTCATATGTTTTGTCAGCATCACCATTTAACAAAAATGTGAAGCAAATCAGAGAACCTTTTTTTTTTCCCCTTTGCTTTCCATTTACTCACTGGTCAGACTACCTACAAGTATTTAAACCTCATCTTCCAATTTTTCTCCTTGGGAGATACTGCAGAAATATGCATAGTATATAGAATCTCATCACCTTCCCCTAAGTCCAGCATAATGGTGGACATGCTGGCACTTTAGCCCCAGCCCAGAAAGAGTGGAGGGGAAGGGCCATCTGAACATTAAAAATAAGAGGGGGGGGAAAGGACCACCATCACAACAGAGGCTGGTGAGCAAAAGCTGCCACTGAATTGGATATCCTTAGGACAGCCCTCTTCTCTTGCTTACTCACCCATCATGGCAGGATTCAGTGTGGGGAAACAGGTTGCCAGCTAATGGGTCTATACAAGATTCTGAAAAGTCCTTTTGCTTGTATCACACTGGCTTGGAAATGAGATTGGCTTGAACAGGACAGAGCTGTAATAGTTATAGACCAGGTGTAGTGTATGAGCTTAGTGCAAACTGGAAGCATAATCTGGTGTGTATATTGATGCAGGCTTCTGGATGAATGAAGAATTCTTACTCCTTACTACTTTAATAGGATACAGCCAAAGGGAAAGACCTCCATTTGAAGCACACCTGTATCATCTGCCCAAAGACATAGGGACTGTGCAGAAACTACATGGGCAGAACCTGCTCAAAACTTAAATGAGGAGGCTGTGAGGGTTCACAGAAGGAAGAAAGGCTCACTGTTGACCTTGAGAAGCTTGGCTCAGAAAGGATCAAAAGAACTCCTTCCTTTATCTGGTTAAAGGCCCTCTCTGCCAAAAGGCCATTGGTTCTTTCACAAAGATTGATTATCTGAACACTGACTAGCTGAACACTCAGATCCCTTTGTAAAGCTAGTAAAAATGGTGCTTGCTCATTAGAAACCCACCAATCATTCTTGCCCCTTTTTTTCTGGATTCTGCACAATTACGTATTTAGAATGTGAACAAGCAAATTTGAGACAAATGGAGCAGTTAGCAATTGGTGCATCAGATTCAAAAAAACCTCAGTGCATACAGAAATCCTCCTACAGGAGGGTGATGCACCATTTCCTTCACAGTCGTTTCTTCATCTGTAAAACAGAACTATATAAAAATAATTTGGGGTCTCTTTCTGTTCAAGTATTCACATTATTTTCCCATTTAACTGGGTAACTCATTGATCTACTGACTCCTCACATTTTATGCAAGCTGTGCAAATTACACTGCTCAATATTCGCTCTTGAACACCTCCCAAAAGGTATATGTTCACACATGAAGGCTCCTCACAGCATGCGCTGTACTACAGAACAGCAGTGCAAACATGGCCTTGGCATCATCCTTCTGAGTTCGGAGAAGAGTTGAACATTACTGGCCACAAATGAAGATCTAAGGAAGGAGACATTTTGTTTGCTGGCATCTGGTACCTCACATTTTTCCAAAACCTCGTTGTTGCCATTTGAGATTTGGCTGAGAAGTCTCCTTGCCATGTGAGCACTCCATGTTTCTTTTTAAGATATTTGACAGATTCTGACATGTTGCTGTAGTCTTTTATTTTCTCAAGTTCAATCAGTATTACTTTAATTCCATCTCGAATAAGAGCATCATACACTGCAACTTCATGCTCAAAGGTAGCTCCCTGCATGCTGTAAGACGATGAACCAGGAACTAACACAATAATCACTCTTCTGCTTTGTTTCACAGTTTCATCAACAACCGTAACCACAGCTGTGGAGACAAGAAAGCAATAGTATAGGCAAAACAAGTGTGGTGTCAGTGTAGGCAACCAAAACTGTCCTTAAGTCTACTATTGAGATTGCTTAGTGGCCCTGCAGAGCCTGGTGTCCTTCAGAAGTTTCTGGCTGCACCAGTCCCAGCAAGTACAGCCAACTGTGAATGACCCCTGGACAGCACCAAAGCAGAAAAGCCGTGTTTAATCAAATTTCCAGCTAAGTATCTTTATCTGAAAAATGCTTAACTGCAGGGTGCAAAACCTGGCTTGGTGTGTACTGTACACGCAGTAATGTGGCCCTTTCAAGCCAAGCACAGGTTGCTATGACACCTCTGGACAATTTACGCACTCAGGATAATTTGTCCCACATGTATGACCACTATGGTGGCACCCCGAAGAGGTGAGGACTAGCAGAAGAAAAAGTCTGCCTGGTAAAACCACTGAATGAGCAAAAACACAATTTGTAAGAATCATAAAGACCTAAGACATGAAAGAAGCTAAGCAAGAAGGCCTAATCAAGAGTGTTAGAGGCAGAGAGGTCAAGGGCCATGATATTATCAAATGTGGAAATGAGGAGAAGTTACTTAAGGGCACTAATAGTGGAACGTGGAAGGTAGACATTAGAAGGAAAATGTAGAATGGATGTCCAGCCAACAGATGAAAGCTTCAATGAGAGAAAGAAAATCAGATAGTACTCAGAGGAAAGTGGATAAGGTTTTTTTGGGGGGGGGTTAAGACAAGAAATATCTGAATACAGCAGGACAGAACCAGATGGAGGAATTTTGTGGTGGAGAGGAAGGAAACTTATTTGAGAACAGATGAAGGACAAAGTTGGATAAAGGTGTATGGTGAATATATGAAGGGATAGGAATATTATAGGCAAAGCCTAAATAACCTCAAGGCACACACTGGATTTCAGAAGTCTGAGGAATACCAGATGCTATAGGTTATACACAGAGAAAGGCAATGACAAATTATCTCTGAATCCTCCTTGCCTAAGAAAATCCTATGAAATTCATGGGATCCCCATAAGTCAAGAGACAACATGAAGGCACACCCAAACACACACATGCATACTATAATTGGTTAAAAAAAATCAATCCATGAAAGGTACAAGACTAGAAAAAGGCTTATGGAAACACAAGACTACAGAATGAGTACAGAATCTGAAGAGGAGAGCTGTCAATGGATCACTTCAATGTAATCACCAACAGGAGAAGCAAACAACTGGATTGGAAATGAGACGGGGGGATTCAGAAGAGCAGGCCAAAGTATGGGAACCAGAGAAGAGGAATTATGGATTGCTACAGTTGCTTTTCTTGAAGGATGCACAGAAGAGAGATGAATTAAAATTGGGCAAAAATAGGTCAGCTTTGGGGTTATATGACAACACAGATTATAAACAGTGGGTAAAGGAAATGACTTAGAGATGGACATTAATATTTGTGAGAACAACATACAAATCAAAGATGTGAATGAATTAAATCAAGGTGGAAGTTTGCACAGTCTGGGGCAACCTTTATATACTAAATCAACAGGAGCTGCTGTGACATTTAAACCTTACAATGATCTTCAAACTATTGTGTAAACTCTTAATACCAAAGTGTCAGCCTGTTCTAGCCAGGTGGTAACTTTGTGGTAAGAAGTTCTATGAATGACCCACTCCACATGGGTGTGGGTGTTTAAGCCGTGAGAAAGAGGCTTGCAAGGCTGTGAAAGAATGAGCTGAAGCAAGAGGAAAAACAAAAGATACAGTGGGAACAAAGTTTCTAAGAAACCCACTAGTGCAATATCAGGCAGGTAACTGGAAGAGAGTGAGAGGAATAAAGATCCAGACCCACAGTGTGAGGCACTGCTGAGAAGGACCTGCTTTTGCTGGCCTTTGATAGAGGTGAGGTCAGTGGTGATGACATCAGGTGCAATGCACCATTACACCAGTGGTTTGGGGATGGCACTAGAGGGTTTTGTTTTGTTTTTAGCTCTGTCCACCCCTCTTCAGCATTTTGTCTCTTGCCAGTTTATCCTGAGGACTTTGAGTTAATTGGGTTTTTCTTTTAATTGGCCTATTTTACATGGACTGGACTCTTCTTATGAGTTGCTTGGTCTTATATGCCATTTTTTTAAAGTTCAGTACTTTTCAGGGTGTCTTTGGATGCAGCAGGTTGTATTGGTTTTAAGATGTATTTTTGTGGACACTGGTGTGCCCAAAATGTGGCCTGAGAAGTGGGCAGAGACAGATTTGTTGACCTATTTAACATTCTTGGAATTTTCTTCAATTGTGGTGGCTTGCAGAACAGGGTCCTTTTGGCCAGCCTGGTGAAGGAAAATGACTAAGCATATGTTTGCCCCTTGTCCGTGGGGAGAAATAAGAGTTATGGTAAACATGTTGGCACCATTTTGGTAAAGGGTAGGGCTCTGGAACTTTTTAGATCCTGAGACCAGAGGAAGTGGAAGGAGACTACCCTTGGGGCTCACCTAGGGGGCTTTGTCACTTAAGTCCTGCAATTTGGAGGTGGAGTTCTTTGGGTCTGCCTTCCAGTAGATGGCCAGACAGGAAGCAACCCAGATGTTGGGTTGCCCTTATGGCTCTGATTGGTTCCCCCAGGGGAAGGCTGAGAAGAAAGTCATGGAGTGATTCCTGGCCTCAGGTGATCCCGCGCTAGGTTGTTCTTCCCCCTCCTTGCACCTTTCCAGGTTCAATTCAGTTTAAATAGGTTCTAAGTCAAATAAAATGGCCCTTTTCAATCTAATTCTCTGTGTCTGGGTCTTGCTGTTCTGTGGTTGGTCAGCAAAATAAGGGCAACAAAGCTGAAGGTGAAGACAAGCTGAAATGAGATATGAAGAATTGCACAGAAGGGGAAATTCCACAGCAGAGAGACCAGAAGCTATTGAGTTTTTAGTGAGGATAAGATAAGAGAGTGCTCAAGGCAATTATAGGTCCAGGGAGGGCTGGGGTGCAGAGAGGTCCAGGGAGGGCTGGAGGTGGAGAGAAAGAAGAAAAGAGTCAGAAGGACGAGATATATCATCAACATGGATTTTGAAATCTCTGAGGACTGAGTTGGAATGCTACTATAAAGGAATATGGTAAACCAACAAGATATGAAATTGAAGTCAACAGCAGATTTTTCAACATCCAGAATTCAGAGCCAGCATGGCTACTTTTCTAAGCCTTAGGGAGAATAAGGATAATAAATGCATACTAGGACTTTCTTTGACATTTAAACATGAAAACAAGCGGATACATGAAGCTGCCGTATACCAACTTGGGACATTCAACTCTCAAGCTCAGTATGGTTCAGTTTCAAATAAGTATATTTCTAAGCCGTAACCGAAAATATTAAGGAATGAACCCTGGAGCTTCTGCATAGAATTCACTGAGTCATATGCAGAGTTTGGGAAGTTACTTTTAAAAAGTAACTTATTCAATTAATCATTACTTTCCTATTACTTTCTGTTGGCTTTCTGAGTAAGCAAAAACTTGGAACTGAACAAAGGAAGACACAAAAGATTTAAAATTTCTATCAAAATACCTCAGAAAACACTCTTCAAAAGTTACTTTTGAAAATAAATATTACTTGTTATGCCAGTAAAGTAACTTCTCATTTACTTGATACATTGGTTTTGAGATGCAAATTTCATTGCTTCTCATCATTACCACCAAAAATAACTTCTTACAGGAGAATAAAGAATATACATTAGGAAGTAAATAAGGTAGCAAACATGAAGCATCCCACCCAAGTGGTCTCCCATTCAGCCACTGGTCCAATCCAAGCCTACTTATTTTCAGTGAGGGGATGGGATCACATGCCTGGGGACCACTGATCACTGTCTCATAGCTAAGGAATGTGTGGCCCAATTGTCAAGACTGCAGTTTCTGTCATCTCCATCCAACACACTCAGTAAGGAAGGATGATGAAAACTATGGTTCAACAACTGCTGAAGGGTGCTAAGAAAACTGTTGTCCCCTTCCTTCTGCTGACTGAACTGGAGATGCCAAGGACTGACCCTGCAACCTATTGCATGCAATTTGAAGCTATAGTTTTTACATCAGTGGTGTACATCAGATATTCAAATATGTGTCTCTACTGTTAGCAGAGGGCAGTCTTTAAAATACCTACCTTGCCCTGGCAAGTCATCTCTTCCAAATATAAAAAGCTTATAGCCACATTGTTTTTCTAACACCTCAGGCAATGCTTTTAGGACAAAGATATCAGATGAATATGCACAGTTTGCTATACTTCGGGGGTACAACACGTATGCATCGTACAGCTTTCCATCTGAAACCAGAAAGAGAAAAACTTGAGTTTTAATACTTCTTGTCAGCCAACATTTTCCTCTCAAAATAATCTATATAATTCCTCCTATTATAGATTCATACATACATACATCACCTCTTAATGACAATAGCATCAAGTGACAACTGAACTTGTACATGAGTTTACATCAATTCAACATTTTAACCTTATTTTAATCCTTCCAGCAAGTTTCCCATGAGATTTATAAAGATCTAAAGAAGACAGTTTTTTTAAAAAAAATCTATGTATTAAACATTTTAAAAAGTCTCATATGGATAGATTCTCTTGTTTGTAAAATTAAAAATAGGGTAACAATCACTTTTGGAAGAAGAAGTAAGACTTTCATGAATAAAGTCACTGAGAATTTGCTCTACTGAATTTTAGAAGCCAGGACATTAACACTGTTCACTTTGGCCAGTAGAGGGCATCAAGCTATTTTCAGCAACAGACTTACCTCTTTCATGCAGAAGAGGATTGCAAGATTCACGATACCAGAGCACAATATCCACTTTGAAAAACTTGTAAGTGAGCAGAGCCACCAGTATAACAAATAGGGTTGAAACTAATACTCCAGTCAAATAGCCTTGAAAGTTTGGAGCTGCATTGGCAAAGGGAAAAAAGAGAAGTATGGAATACAATCTTACCTCAATCAATCAGCTGACTGGTACAATATTAATTTAGCTACTATTTTGCTAAATTCCCATGACACATAACATGTAGTTCTCTTGAAACAGGGGTTCCAATGTATAAATTAGATGTTCAGTTATTCTCAAATTAGGACTTCCTATTTCCAATTGACTGTGAGTGAGAATGGTGTAATGGCTAAAGTGCTGGACTGGGACTAGAGTTCAATCTCCACTCAGTCATGGAATCCCAGTCGGTGACCTTGGGCAAGCCATCCTCTCTCACAGCCCTAAAGGAAGGCAATGGCATACCTCCTCTGAATAATCTAGCTAAGAAAACCCTAGGATAGGGTCATCTTAAGTCACAATTGACTTGAAAGCACATAACAACAAAGCTTCCCATTGACTAGATACTCTGGTGGACACAAATCCAATAGTGCATGTAATTTGAACACTAAGAGTGGCAAAGAGAAAATTCAGAATGAGAGGGTTAAAATCCAACATAGTGAAAAAGAGGATGTTCCTCCCAAATGAGCTCTACAGGCAGATTTCTAAATCTCAAGCCAAAGAGGGAGTTCTTCTTACTCTCTCAGCTTTTGATATCAGTGATAACCTCTTTATCTCTTAGCATCATTACGATGGAGTTCTGCAAGGTTCCATCTTATTCCTCATGCTGTTCAACACAGATCAGAAACTTGTAAGGATATACAGTATATGTCATGTGTGCATTAACTAGTGACATTCAGCACTACAACTTCACAGCAGCTAAACAGGAGAAAACTGGAAGCGCCGAACTGGTGCTCCAAACTGAGAAGAGGCTGGATGAAAGGCCATTAAACTGAGACCCAATCACAACAAGGGTCCTGTGGACAGAAGGTTCTTGAAGAAAGCATTCAGCAAGTTCTGGACACTCTTCGGTCATCTCCGCACAAGACACAAGAAGTGGTTTGTGGTATCTCATGGTGGGTTTAAATAACATGGTTTACCTTTGTTGCATTCTGCACACACCCCAATTTCAAGCAATGTCATGCGGAGGAATGCAAGTTCATGCATCCACACTACCTCATCACTAGTCACTCCCCTGGCTCCCCCTCACCCTGCCTCAGTAGCCCTGATTGGCTGAACTTCTGGCCTTACAAGAAAACATAAGCAGAGCAACAGGAGTGTATGCACAATGATACAGTTTTATGTTTCTGTATCACTGTGAAAAACCAATGTTATTCGATGCAGGAATGTGAATTGGATTTTTTTCCAGTTTTCACATACTGTGCTTCTCAATACACGGCAGCACACTAATATCTGATTCCATGCAGAACCACAGAAAATAACACGAGACTACTGCACTCCCACGTGCAGAACTATATAACACTACAACGCAGTAATCCGCGGTAATGACCCCATATGGAAATGGCTTTCCTCAAAGAAGAGGCTCACAGGCAGAATTCTCTTGTTGTTCAAGAAGTGTGAGTAGTGAAGTAACCTTCTGAGCAAGCGACAGCTCTCTTGCACAGACATGATCTGGTCATGATTATCTATGCTTTTGTCAGTGGTAGCCTGTGGTCTGAGTAGAAGAGCTCAGTCTACAACCTGCTGGTAGTTCTATCAGATTACACTGACTGGATTACTACAGTGCTTATATGTGGAACTGCTTTTGAAACTACAACTAGTGGCTTGTACAGCTATGGGGATTTCAACTAGGGCAGCTGGTTCAGGGCCTAAATACACTGAAGGCAGCAGGTTCTGTCTAATCCTGGAAACTAAGCAGAATGAGGCCCAGTTAGTATTTGGATGGGGGACTGACTATCCATCGCTGTAGGCTCCATTCAGAGGAAGGCAATGGCAAACCACCTCTGAGTTTTCCTTGTCTAAAAAAAAAAACCTATGAAATTGAAGGAGTTGCCATAAGTCAACAGGCAACTTGAAGACACATATATACACACAGCTGGTTCAGACAGCATCTTGCCCAAAGCCTGTAAAAAATGGCCAATGGTCATGCTGACTGGATGATTCTGGGAGTTCTAGTCCAAAAAAAAATTTCACAGCTCTGAGCTTGCTATGAAAGCTTGCTCTAAGGTTTCCCATACTGTTATAAAGCACTAAACAGCTTGGAGCAATTTCTCTCAGCCGGCATGCCCTTGAGAAATCTTCTCACTATCAACTGCCAAAATTAACTGTTCATACTGAAAACTACATATGAAACAAAGTTGAAACAATTTGTGGAAAAACTTGTGAAAAAAGTTGATCAAAAGTGTCTCTGATACTTGCTTTGTGCTTTAGTATGTTAAGTCAAATTTTCTGTGCAATTATAACGGAGCACTGACTGTCATGGATGTTAACAAACCATCCATAGTCCTTATGATTCCACTAACTGCCATGTTCCACCCTGTGGAATCCTAGGGTATATAATTTGGTGAAGCACTACAGCTCTCTGGCTGAGATTTCTAAATACCCCTCCCAAAACTGCAGTTTCCATAATTCCATAGGATGGAACCACTGCAGTTAAAGAGGAACCACAGCAAGGTAATTTAGTGTGAAAGGACCTTTGGTCTTTATGCCACTCTGTGAATAACTTACCTGGCCGAAGTAGCATGACATACGCTACTCGATCCATGCCAAAACCCCATACGAAACAGGAATATTTTCCATAATCTTTAGCTTTCACTTTAGTTATATTAAACTTTAATCCCAATATCAGTTTTTCAGGTAGTCTCTCCCTTTCACCATAGAGGAACAAAACACAGAAAATGAAAATTAAGTCATGGTGTATTCTAAAAAGTTTGGCAAAGTCAAAATAATTTATTATGGTGAAAAAGAGCTAAATATTTCTACATTTTTGTAGAGATTAAGCAAACAACCACTTTCATATCTATGAATGTCCATATGCCTACATAAAGCCACAGATATAATTGGTCCAGAACAAAAGCCAGGATAACAAAAATGCAAAAGATATGGAAAGCTGATCAATAACCACTGATATCCTACACCAGCCTCTTGTTATGAATGCCTAACTAAGTAATGTCTCCTGGCCCAACTTCATGCCCCACCCCACTGAGCAGATGTCTGTTCATCTGTCAATCAGGATGCAAGGGGGATAATGTTCCCAGCCCCCTCTTACCAGCAATAAGGCTGTGACACTTTGTTAAGACAGGGGTTCTGCTTCTGACTGTTGCAGCCTCACTTGCTGGTAGGAGGGAGCTGAAAATATCACCCTCCTTGAGTCCTGATGGCAGCTGAACAGAATATCATTGCTCAATGTGGCTGCTGCCTCTTAAGGTGGGCTTGGGGGGGGGTTACAATTGTAGCAATAGAGCCATGACCATGACTACGTAGTGTTACTGAATATAGAGCAGTTAAGTCTACGCTAAGTTTAAGTTACAAATTCATAACTTCAAAACAGAATGGCAGCCTATATTAATAAGACAGAGTCTATATATCATGCTTTCCAGCTCTGTTTTTTTTCCCCTTCCAAACTGTGTTAGTGCCTGTCATTAAGATCTTTAAATGTGAGGAATATACATAAGCATCCAGTTCTTATAATATATAGTAGCCTCAAAACAATATTCATTCAGGAAAAAAGAGAATCAGCTGTACATGATCCTAAGGTTCAAAACTGAATTTAAAACACAGCAGATGCAATCTATCAGCTTTTAAAGTCACAGATAAAACATCTGGCAAAGACTTGGGGCCACTCTAAATAGTAAAATATCCACATGGATAGTGATTTAAACCATTTCCATACAGCATCAGCTCAATTACACTGTAGCCTACTGTGCAGCCTGCTGCAGGCCTCAGGCTAATTCTGTGGAAAGTCACCTTTCACTCTGCACACCAGGCCAAGGACGGAAAGGCAAATGAAGGCCAACTGGTAGACCTTTGAGCATTTTCCAGTAGAACTACAATGATTTCTAATCCAAATTGCAACAAATAAAATGCTTCTAATCCAAAACATTGTGTTGGAACAAGAAAGACCTGAGGGGTTTGTTTGTTTTTTTGTAAGAGATGATGAAAGGCTCAGTTTTGGTGATGTAAAAAGCCTCCATGAGCACTGACATAATACTAGTCTTCTTTCTTAGTTCCAAGGCTGCAATATGAAATGCACGTAATATTGGGAACCTAATTTCAGATAGACACTGAGATGACTGTGCTACGGGCATGCAACATTCCTAGACGCTAGCTCTCATGAATAACAAGTAAATTACCACAAGCTTGAAGTCAGCTTGCCTTATCCAGCTACAAAAGCCTTTGATACTATATCAGGAACACTGATAATTCTTTTTCATAGAGTAGACCAACAATAAGAAACATAACTCAACAGAAGGAACGAAGCCCTCTCACAAAGTCAACATATCACTCCTCTACTCTGCATGCAGATTTCTGGACACCCAGCATGACTTGACTTATTCTGTGGACAGAATAACTGTCATTTGACTAAGGGAGACGTGCTTTGGACTAAACCCATCACAACAGACTCTCACCATCTGGAATCCCATCAGCCCTGATTATGTCAGAATATTCTAGAAATAAAGTGGGAGGAGGATATAATGCCCATATTTTAGGATCGTCAAACCATATGTTAAAACCTGGATAAATATCTTAAATCGTAATTCATGTAGATCCATTTCATTATAGGATGTATGAGGCTAAAAAAGAAGAACAAGCACTTTTGAAAACCTCTGAAACTCCTGCAAGATTCCTGGCTAGATTAAACAATTTACTGTCTTTTAATGAGACTTTTCTACTTAGAGCCTTATCAAACCATGGCATTATACCATCACAGCAATCTGTTATTACTGCTTTTGCCTCAACGTTATTGCATGATGTTGTTGCTCTTCAACCAGTATTGTGTTTAAGAGTTGTTGAAAATGTGTTTGTTTTCCACAGTGGAAATAATCTGTTATGACCTCCTTTCCTGCAACAATTCAGTAGCTAGTCCAGGTGTGAATGTCTTGTAGCACTTTCTTCCACTAACGATCCATTAGTGGGTGCAGTGTGGGTGTGGCCAGGTTATCCTTTTCTCAAGCATTGTAGTGTCATAGAGTTGTGACATCATACCATTATGGCACTATTGCAGGGTACAGGAATCAGTAATGAAGAGAGGGGCAGAGTACAGGAGTCAGTAATGATGCCTTAATAAGATGAACAAACCAGGTAAATGATGCTATTAAAGCCCAAATGTGGCTAGGGCACAACAGAGAGCATCAACAATCAGCTATTCTCATAAGAATAGCTGGGGTGGATTTCAAATGGAGTAACGCAGCATAAAAGAGTGGAGTGATAAATCTCTTTGACATTACTATGCTTATAATTATGTTATGTCTGCTTTCAAAAAGTAACCTCAAAATGTCCTAACTCAACAACTAATATAAATTTGATGTCATACTTACTTATATTTTTCAGATGTGTTCATGAAATTCTCTGATTGTTCACCACTGAAATCCCAGGCTATAAATACATCTTTGTTAAAGCCTCGTGAAGCCTTACAATCCATGACAATGTTGGATCCTATACACAAGAAAGAATTATAAATGAGTGTACAGAAAGGTTTAGAACTTGTTTAGGGGCCCACTCAAAAAATATTTTCACATTAAAATCAAGTAGTTGCTTACCAAGTTCTACTTCAATGGAATTATTTTTGGGATAGATGATCTCTATTGGTACTTTTGATGAAGGCTCTAATAAAGGAAGTATCAACAAAAATAAAACATCATTACACCACCTTGTGGAGTATCTTGTGCACACCAAGTAGCATCAATGCCAATTAAATCCATTTCAATATCAGGTTGCAACACAACAAACTGTGGAAATGTCAAAGGCGAGCAAATATTTCTGCAAGACATATCCTATATATTTTTCTCACTTCTTTTTCATTTTCTCTCATTTTTTTTCCTCTCCCTTTGCTTTGAATTTATATTTTTATAAATTTGAATTTATAACCCATATTTGTTTAATTTTTTACATTTTAAAAAATATAAAATATATAAAACATGCCAAAGTTAAAAATAAGATGGAAAATAATACACATACCAGAAGTAGTTAAATTAATGGCCCGTGAAACATAATATTGTTTTCCCATATAAGTATAGTTTAACCGGCATATATATATTCCTTCGTCATTCTTAGTTATATTATTAATAATGAGAGTGTTTTCAATAGCCCAGTGTCTCTTATCTTTAAGTAATCCAGGACTACATGCCTGAAATATAAACAAATACTGTAAAAATGGCAAGCAATTAACATAGCTCCTTTATCTAGCCCCCAAATAAACTGCAGAGTAGAAGAAAAGAAAGGTGAATCTATATTATTCTGACATATTACTGAGATGTAGATGTTCTTCAACACATACTGCTGCTCCAGTAAAGACTACCTTCCATATGACAAGAAGGATATTAAGTGGTGTACAATGCCATTTTGCTTTTCCTTGCACGATTGAGCAACAACTGATGCTCTCATCAGACTTCGGTCTTGCATTTTTTATGCAAGTTAAACAATCTCCTTTCTATAAATATTAACATTTCATAACAAACATGAGTTCAGCCATAACACAGTGCTTGGCATTTACCAAAAGTAAAAGAAGCTCATGTATGAAGCATAACAGAACCATGACAGCGGACTGACATGAGACTTGATAATAGAACACTCAGGCCAACTTTCCCTTTTCTTCCATTCAAAAAATGTCATAATCCATGTTCTTCTGTGTTCTGCATTTGTTTTGTTAATGAAAATTACAGGGCATATCACCTAAGTAACACTCACTATTGAGCAGCATATTAATTTCACACTTGCTTTGTATCAATACAAAAAGGAAGCCTCAGCAGAGGCACCTCAGCTTACTTTTTTCCTTTCGTTCAAACCACCATTTCCATGAAATAAAGTACATGACCTCCTCATTGACCTCATTCAAACTAGAAAAGGAAGTCTTTCGGGAGGGAGATACACTGGTGAAATGAAGAAGCAGAAAAGGCCCGCTATATTCTATCCTATTCATCTTCTTTTCTGAGATACTCATTTTGGTCTTTTTTTCTTCTTCTACCTTTTTGTTTTATTTTTGCCAAAAATGGACCAATGTGACATGTAAAAGAGAATACTATAGAATTTCAGGTAGAATATTTTTGAAGAAATGTCATACCTAGTATAGGTCAGATGAAGTACCTGTCACATGTTTTGCACATCACCTTTCTTCTTAACAACTTCCTACAGTTATGTACTCACCTTGTACCACTGAATGTTAAATAAAGTATTTTCATCTTTAAAATCTTCAAGTTCAGGACAAACCAAGTTTCCATTTTTTCCCAACATCAATTTTTGTGGATAAGTTGCATTTCTATTAAAACATAAACCATCACTTTTCTTAACAACCTCTATGTCCTTGTTGCTTTTTGTTGCATTACTGTAATGACAAAAATATCAGTAATTCAATTAATTATGTAAAGGCATACACAAAATGCTGACATCCTAGCCACAATTCACGTTTAGAAACATTAATGAAAGCATGGTCAGCTCTGGAATAACTAGAAAGACTACAGTGTGCCTTCTGTTCCAGGAACCCCTATGTAAAACAAAAAACAAAGTATCGTGTCCTGTTATAGTCAATGGTACAACATGTGCTCACCGGCAGCACAAGTATGCACCCACTGCATCCATTGATTATAATGGGACATGGTGCTTTGTGTGACCTCACATTCATGTGTATGGAGGTGATGGAAAGGCCACTGTATAGCACTATGATCTGGAGTTAGAAAAGGTTCCAGTACAATTAAATCCTACCCCAACCCTAGATCGCAGCATTCTGGCAAATCCAAATTTGACCATCCTTATTCTATTCTTGAAAGAAATAAAGAAGAACACAATTATGAGCCAAACTTCATACTGCTTAAAAGAAATAAAGAATTAGTTCGAACTACTTCATGCAACAGAGATGAAGAGTCTTACATAATCATTTTTTTCCAGATGTAACAATATAGAGACTTCTTGAGAAATTCAAAGTTCTTTGCCTAGGAAAGGAGAAGTTAGCTTTGCCCATGACAGAGGCAGCCTGGATCTCAAAGGAAGTTGCTTTTCTGCTGCTAATAGAACTGACATTTTCTTTTCTGCTTTTATTACCCTTTGTCTCCAGTCCCCACACTGCCAAGAAGAGTGGCCTCTGCCTGCACTACATGCCTGAAATATAAACTGACAACAAATGTAACATCCGAGAGAAAATGTAGGCCTGTGATTATAACATCATCATTTTTCTTCTGTATGATTTTTAACATCCCTGCCTGATGAAGAAGCCAGCGAAGCATGATGTATTTTGTACATTTTGGTTGGCCAATAAAAGTATTGCTGTTTTATGGATTCTAGATTTTGTTGTATGTATTTATTTTGATTGCTTTGCTTTTATATTTACATCTTGTCCTTTCTGAAAGAAGCTCAGGACACTGTTTTAAAGTGAAATAACCTTGTGAGTTTGGTAGAAAACTTTCCAAGGTTTTATATAACACTGTTTACAAAGCTGTGGGCATGCATGACAGTTCTCCACGTCCTCCCTCCTGCCCCAAGATACTAGCTTGCATTAAGCCAGAACATTCTGTTACATCCAGGGTAGAAACTGGTTTAAGAGTTTACAAATCAGAAAAATAAGCTGATCATTATGATTTTGAAGACTCTCTGGCAAAGTTTGGAAAACTTGCTTCACCTAGTAGAATGGCTGGGAATTTGAACTGGGATTTCCTAATCAAGACCCACTACTTTATGCACTACATGGATATCAGTTATGGGTGTTATTTTAGAAAAGTAGAAAGAGGTAGGCTTTTCAGTGATATCTGAACCATTATCTTCAATACTAGCATTTAAATATTTAGTTACTTCATCTCCTGCATCTCACAAAATTATATTACAGAAGAGACATTAAATCAATCACACCTCCAGATTAACAAAATGATGAATTACTACTTCTGTGTCCTCTGGCAACAAAATACCTCAAACAAGTTCAGAATTCAGTCACTCAGTCCTATTTTTCATTATTTGTGGACTATCTTTATAGAATTACATATACTCCAGATAAGGTCCAATCTTTTATCATATCAATCCTTTATCATTCTATATCCATAGGAAAACTACAAAAGAAATAGTTTGTCATCATGATAAGCATTGCGTCCCCAACTAGTATTTTGAGAGGGTACTGAGCAACCAGCCTGGGCATTAACAAATATTGGGATTAATAACCAGAATGAGCTTTTCAATCATTAACTCAAACTGAAGGTGTCTAGTACAAAAAAAATCACTATGCTTTATTCTGATATAAATGTGAAAGGACCACTATGCTGCTGGAAGAATTCTTCTGATATGAATTTTGTATTCTTGAAGGTCATAACAATGCCCTTGACATGGGTTTGAAAAATGTTTTGTTTGTTCCCTCTCTTGATTTCTGTTTGCTTTCTGTGGGGCAACTAACAGAGTCAGGGTTCAAGGTTGAGTTCTATGGGACAACACTGTGTATTTATCTTTACCTATTATCACTGCTGGATGGCCTTAAGGTAAAGCTACTGAATTGCATTTTCAATTGCGACATTTAATCAAAATTACGAACTTATCATGAACTTACTCAATGGTACACTGATATCTTCCGGTATCTTCTATGTTTGTAGGGACAAACCAAAGCAAATCTCCACGCTGATGTATCCTAGAGAGGTTATTGGTTGTTATGGGTATATCGCTACCATTTGGGTACCAAGTCACACTGTAGTTAGGTTGCAAAGAAGGCAATCGTCTTAGTGGACAGGAAATAACCCAAGGTTCTCCTACAGGAACGTAAGTAGGAAAGGCTACACCTAATAAAGAAATAAAATTCATGTAATGTTTATATTGCCATATCAGGAAACAAGTGATGTATTTCAAATATGTAAACTAATACACTACCAGACAGTTTGCATACAGCTATGGCAAAGTGAGCTTTTGAAAAAGAATTAAGCTGATTTGAGTTATAGGTGGAGGCCTCAAGTACCCCTTATCTGAAATAGTTGGGACCAATGGTGTTTTGGATTTTTTTTGTGGGGAGGGAAATATTTGCATACATATATAATAAGATTAACACAGTTCTTTTGACACAGGGTTTGCTATTCCATCAGTTCTCTTCCTCTTGCCTTCTTTCTGTAGGGCACATGAGGGAATTGTGGAGGCTTGCTTAAGACTGCATACATGCTGCTTGCAAAATCTTTCAAACAGCTTGATGCCTTTTTTTCCCACTCTCAGCTTGCTTTGGACTACTATAAACTTTGCAAGCAACACATATGCGCACAGTCCTGAGGAAACTTCCATAACTCCCTCATGTTCCCTACAGGAAGAAGACTGGCTATGCTTTTCAAAAGTTTCGGGCTTTTGAGCATTTCAGATTTTGAATTTTTGGATAAGGACTACTCAACCCGTATTCAGTTCCTGTGCTGCAAGCAGACTGCATGTTCTCATGACTGCACTATCAGATATAACAATATTAAAACCAGCTTCAGAGCTCCACGTCATTCTCTTTTACTTCTAGGCCCATCTCTGCCTGTCCCACCTATCCTTCTTGCATTATTCATTTAGCAATACTGCTCAAAATGTGCAGTTATCTAGCTAATAGTATGAATTCATCATTCTTATGACCTGGATGCATAAAAAGGAAGAACACACAGTTTTCCTGCTTAGACTGGATCTAAGCTGCTGAACCTGATCCCCCTTCAATATCTTCACCTGCATTCTACTGCCTATCCTCCCTCCTTCTACTTAACTTGCTTCCTCAGCAGCCAGGAGTTCTTACTAGACAATTAAGACAGCCTCTCTGCTCCCCTTCCTTTTTTTTCAGAGCCTGGAAATAACAACGTGAGGCATAACATGGAGAGGATCTGCAAGGGGGTAACTGACTTCTGGTATCCCATGCATTTCCAAATATATAATAAAGAATGCAAAAAGATCCTTAATAATAATAAAAAAGGAATTTCCAGATTTTTATGAAAATACTTCCATTTACTAACTCCAGTTCCAAACTGAAACCAGGAGGGGGAGTGTGCACACCAGCATTTGGGTTCACAGCTTATGCTGACTTTACAGATAGTGTTATACAGTGATCTTATAAATAACACCATTTAGTGAAAATGTAATGAACTAGAAGTCTGGGAAACCATTTCTGTGTCCCATCTGACACTGCAACAGCACTCAAAGCCTGCCTGCTAAGGACATTTCATAATCTTAAAAGCAGGGTATTGCTCACCATTCTTTGCACCTGCATGGATCTCAGGTGTTTCATATCCATGAAATACAACCAAAAACCCTTCCCTGAAGCACTTATGCATATGTTTGACTGGTCAATGACAGGAAATTTTGCTTGGTTGTATTCTTTTAAAATGAAACTTTCTATTAAAGGACAGAGAGAGAAAAGAAAAGTTGTGGAATTTGTTTAGCATCTCCTGCAGATGTTAGTTTAAGAGGAGAACTTATTTTGAGAAGCGCTTCTTTCAATACACATGCCACTGAAATCAATTAAGAAAAGGGCACTAAAATATGACAGCCCTAGCATGTATATATGAAAGGATAAGTCTGCATGAAAGAAAAAAAATCTTCAAGGTCCTCTGAAGAACAAAGACCTTTTCAAAGCAATAATTCTCAAAAGAAACTTTGCAATCTTTTATGATGAAGAAAAGGAAAATAAAAATGGATGTGCAAGCTGACCCAGATAAACCAGCAGTTTGTTTAAAATCAATTACATTCTAAAGTGTACGAACAGATACGTTCTTGTAATTTAAAGCAAAACCAAATGTGTATATGGCAACGCAGATAATGCAACTAAACAAATGAATCAGAAACTTAGTTGACTTACAAAAGCTAAGTGAAGAATAAACCAAATTCCAACAAGCCAGCCAAAATGCAAAGATCTTCATCCCCTGGTGAAGAAAATTGAGAAGTGTTCAAATATTCAAAGCCTTTTAGATTATCACCACTAAGCAACAACCTCATAACATACACATAGGAAGAAAAAAACAGAACTATCTGATACACAAAGACAATTCAGTTTGGGAGAAAGTCAAAGCAGGCCTGGCCTGAGATCCTATTGGCTCAGTAGAGCAGTATAGACTGAGAATAAGTTACAAAGGAAATGAGGAAACAGCCAATGGCCTTGGGATCCTTGAAGCCAAGGTTGTATGGGAGGAGAGGTTAGCCATCCTCCCGTTGAGTCTCCACCACTACTTCCTCCATCTCCTTATCCTAGTGCTACACAGTGGAAAACACAAACAGCTTCTTGAACTCTTCCCAGGGTATTGTTGCCACCTGTATCTTGACTAGATTAGGTTTATCATGTTGTGAAAAATGAAAATAAAACAAAATAAAATAAAAGAGGATACATTTACTGACAAACAACTTCAGACCATCGCAATCATTATTGTGACTCTCGTTTTAAATACCCCTAGTGTATTAGCTGTGATAACTGCTGCTAGAAATATTCCTAATCTTTCACAAATACCCATTTTAATTTATTATTTTGCAATATTTATATTTAATAACGCCAACAACTGATTTGGTTACCTAAGCAATATCCCAACACAAGAGGCCCTTACCTCACATCTGCGCATTCACTTCTGCACATTCACCGCAGGTTCCCACAACAACTCTTCAAGGTAAAGACTCAACAAGAAAAACTGTCAAGAGGACCAAAAAGAAGAGTTAAAGACGACAAGAGGGAGAAGGATGGAAGGTCTTTGGAAGAGTAAACGGGAGAGGAATGGACATCCAGGTATTCTGGAGAAGACAAAAGAAGCCCACAGTTACTTCAGACCATGCAATAGCTCTTTCCTCTACAGAGTCACTGCTGCCACTGTTCTCCTTCCCCACTCCTGCCTCTTCCTGAGTCCCATCAGCACAGTGCAATGACATTAAATTCTCAAGCTGCAATCTTGACAACCCACAGTGATAGGATGTTCTCTTTATGGCACTCTGTTTCAACTGACAGATTCACCATAATTAGACTTATGAAGGCAGCTTGCTTTCAGGGTTCGGAGATGGGAGATTTATAAGAAAACCTGAACATTTTAAAAATCTACCTAAACAGAAATTTTAGCTCTGAAAAAAAGAGGACATGTCTAAGAAAAGAAGGACATATGGTAATCCTATACTAGATCCCTATACTAGGTCTGTGTGTAAGGCTATTCTTCTAGACTCTGCTTTACAACAATTTTGGTAATAGGAACCAGGTGATAGGCATTATTTAATAACAAATATAATTATATTAAAAACCAGCTTAGGATATTATACGGATACTCTTCACTTCTTGGCACCATGCAACACTTAATATTAACAGTTAAAATTTCTCTATTATGCCTGGGAGTGTGGTTAGCCTGAGTGGCAGGGCAGCCGTAGCAACAGGGTGTCAATTGTTTAAAATCAGTTTAAACAGTTTAGACAGCTTAGGGAGCTGAGTATGTTTAGTCTGGAAAAGAGCATGTTAAGAGATGACACTATAGCTATGCTTAAATATCTGAAGGCGTGTCATATGGAAGATGGAGCAAGTTTGATTTCTGCTGCTCTAGAGACTAGGACATGGAGCGACAGCTCACTTCAGGAAAAGAGATTCCATCTAAACATTAGAAAGAACTTCCTAATAGTAAGAGCAGTTCAACAGCGGAACAACTGCCTCAGAATGTGGTGGAGTCTCCTTCTTTGGTTTTCAAACAGAGGCTGGAATGCTTCAATAGTATATTGCTGCATGGTAAGGGGTTGTGCTCGATGGGCCTTGTGATCTCTTCCAGCTCTATGAATTTATGGTTCTATGATTTTATTATTTCCTGTGCAGAAAACCCTGTAACTGGGGCTTTATTAAAGGCAAAATTTGCATATAATTGATTTGCAAAGAAAACAGCATTATTTTCTACTTAGAAGAAGCTGTTTCCTGAGCTAAAACTGCTGTTTTCTCTGTAAAATCAACCCTGTGTGAATTTTACACAGAACTGATCTTGATTGTGAACAGACTTTGAAAACTGTACAATTTCTGAAGATCTTCTCGTTTCATCAAGAAAATTGTTAACATTATTCATTGCTTCCTTCAAGAAGAAACTTAGTGAAGAATTACATCCAAACCACCACCACCTGCCCTCACACACAGCTATTCATCATCAAAGCAGCTTATAGCATCTTCCATTCATAACTTCAATGAGCAAGGAAAGGAAGGTAGTATAGGAAGGAAAAGGCAACACCATCTTTCCTTCACACTACAGTCTGATCCTATTCAGGGACCTTTTCAGATTCCTTTTGCAGAAAAAGAATATCTAGTGCTAAGAGAGCTTGTCAACACTGATACTTAAAACAGCATATAATTTTAACTGAGTTGCCCCCTTTTAGAAAGCTAAAAACAAATAAACCAAATAGATTCCTTATCTTCAGTCAGGTAGGTATAGTTCTACAGGTGAAACATAAGAATCCATCAGTATTTTCTTCAACTTCCAAAGGCTAGAATTATTATTTCTGACTTTGCAGCACCAATACTGTGCTGTTGCAGTTTGCAAGTGATTACAAGCACAATGAAACACATTTAGGAATGTGGTCTAGAGAAGCTCATTAGAACAGAGCTGGAGATTTGTGAGGCTCCCCAGGTGTTGAACTGAAGCTCCCATCAATACGAGAGCGAAGGACAATGAGTGTTGCTGTCCAACAGCATCTGGAGGGCCACAGCCCTGCTCTTGCAACCACATAAGCAACTACTATGTTTCATGAAGCAACTCCAAGGGAAAACATACGTGTAGATCCGAAACATAGGAAGATGATTGTATGTTTTTCTTCAAGTCACCGAAACATGATTTCTTTTTTTTTGTTCAAAGAGCGTGGTTTTCTGTGTGATGTTTCCTTTATCCAAAAATCCCTCAGATAAAAAGCTGGTCCAGAAATCCATCCATAGAGCCCTCAGTAGGGAAAGTTGGAGAAAGAGGTCTAGGAGAAGGATAAATAAGCTTGGAGACCTTAATAGCAGCAATTGAGGAGGAATGTGGAATAGGAAGCCCCACAGTGGGAGATAATTAAAGAGGCTGAAATAAAAAAAGCGAAGGCAGCTCATATTAGAACTCAGTAGTCTGGGTAGCCTGGAGCCATAGCTCAGAACCAATCCTCTTTCAGCTTCTGTATCTTATGTAAGCCCAACCAAGACCTGAATTGGAAGGGATCAACCCGCCTACAGGTGGTCCAAAAATTCTGGAAGCATAACAAAAAGGAAAGCCCATCTTCTTCAACTTGCAGTCATGCCTAGAATATTCCATTAGTTTGATGAAGATAAAAAGGGAATTACTAGCTACATAGCTAAATGGGCCAGCCCACACAAATATTACAGAATTGTTCTCACTACATTCAACACATCCAGCCTTGCCTGGTTTTAGAAATTAGGGAGGATCAAGCTTGGTTAGTACATCTATGGGAAAGCATCGGGAAATACAAGTGATTTCCAGATAGACCTAGGAAAGCAACCTGTCTAAAACCATAGAGTACCACAGCTGCCAGTCAGAGTTGACAACACTGGGCTTCTTGGACCAATGGTTTGACTCAATATAAAGCAGCTTCCCATGATCCCAAAACATGTGACAGAAGGTATGCATGCATACACACACCTCCAGCAGATAAAGATTTACTTAAGGGCTTGGATTCAAAGATTGAGACAAGGCACACATTTAATTTGATTATAACACAGAACCCTTTGCACAACTGAGATTAGAGAGTCTAGCAAATCAAGGACTAGGGACTCAAGGCACTACTTTACAAAGATAACAAGAAGCATCTACTTCATGGCGGGGGGTGGTGAAGACACCAAGGAAATGAACTCAAATTTTTCCTCTTCCCCACTTAACTGAATAGTGTAGGCAACAGCTGACCCCAATTCATTACATATGGGACTGTTCACAATTTCTTGACTGGATTGGAATGGAAACTAGGTAAACTGAATAAGGAAAGGATTTAAAAGTACCATTTAGAAATCAGTACAAGAACCAGTCATAAAAAAGAAAGTTATTACCTTTTTGAAGAGAGACTTGTGCACGGACAGAACATAATATATCCAGCTAAACAGAAAACAATGAAGAAAAGGGACTAAAAAGGCTTGTTGTAGAGGAACCTTTTTGTCAGAGACATGCCTGCATATTTACCTTATGAGTACTTATTAATATAAATCAATCAATACATTTAATTAGAGACAGTCACACAAACCAGTGTAAGTTTATTGAGCAGGGCACAGGTCTTTGTGTTTGCTTAACACCCCAGAGGAGTAACAGAGACAATATGTTAATTTTTTTTTCAATTTACTTATTCCTTGTTCTGCATTAACTGACAAAACCAAAGAGGCTCCTGATAATTCAAGTGTTCTTCACAGTTCACAGCCTTGTAGCTGCATTTGTTAAGAAAAAAATAAAATCAAAAAATTAAATTCAATTTGTAATTATTTTCTTAATAAACTGTATTTTTAAGATTCCAAACATGATAATTTCACGCCAAGCCAAGCTGCTTTTCATACATTTTGCATTCCTATAGTAATAAAATGACTTTCAATCTGTAAAAGATGCTAATACTGTTTTTATTGAAACCCCTCCACCCCGAAAAACTCTGCAGGGAAATAGCCTCTCCCCTACCATGATTTAAAAATTTCTGGAAATTTTACATCTCTAGTCCTGCTTACATGCTTCTACAGGTATCTGGTTTATTATTTTTTGAAGAGAATGCTAGACTAGATAAGCCTTTAGTCTGATCTAGCACTTCCTATTTGGTTTTTTTAAAAAAAAACTCAAGGAGCTGTCAAAGGTAAAAGAGTAGCAACAATGGAAAGATTCAACTCCCCTTACACTCAGTGGATAAATAAGCTCACAACACAACAAAGATTATGTTAAACAACTCTACAAAGAGAGAGGAAGCAGCAATATGGACTTAATTTCAAGAGGTGCTCAGTGGACAAAGATGCAACTGTTGCCAAACCAGATAAAAACGCTGACTCTAGTAATATCAAATACAACCAACACAGAAATTGAAACTTTTCCAGAATGCCAAACTAAATCATGTTTAATTTCAAAATAAGAAGCAAAGGGGTTCCGAGTGACTATTTATTAGGAGATCCAAATGGGGAGTCACAGGGCTTGGAAACAAACTGGAAACTGAAAGAGGGAGCTAGAGATTCTACAATACTATCCATGCAACAATTATAAACAATGTCTCCCAATTTCATCCACTTGTCAGGTACAGTGGATTTAATTCCTCTAGAAATTAAAACAGCCAGAAGGATAAATGTGCCAACAAAACCAAATTTTGTCCCAGCCAATGTAATGTATTGAGGAGAAACATCCCATGCTGCACTTCATTTTTTTTTCAAACTGTGATACAGCAAGGCAAATGTGATGTACTCCAGTTATCAATAGCTTGGCCCCATCTGGGAGAAAACTGAACTTTCTTCAACTGGAGAGATACTGAAATTCAATGAAACCAGCTAATAACCACAGTGCAAAAGTAAGCATTTCGTTATATCTGATTTTGTTTTAATTTTATTCCACTTTGTGTTTCTGCTCTGGGTATTTAGGTGGAAAAACCATTATTCCATACAGTGCACCCTCTGCTGGCGTGACTTCCTCACACACAAATGCAAGGTCATGCAAAGTCTCATCTCCTATTATCATCACACACATTTCATCCATTGAGAATAATGGGATGGAGTACTGCATTTTTTGTTTTACACGAGGGTTCATGTAATGGAACCTCCACATATACTGTACACTCATACAGTCGCTTGGATTGTGGGCTTTGTATAACCTCTACCCTGCAGAATTCGCATTAAAGTCAGAAAATTGTTCAACAACAACGTACCTTAACTGTACTGCAAGAATGGGAATTGTACAGCCCTCCAGAGGCTGCTGAATTGCAAGTCCTGCAGCCCTAGCCAGCACAACCACTGGTGAGGAATGCTAGGAGTTGCAGTCCAGGAGCTTTTGGAAGGCTGCAAAATTCCCAACTTTGCCCCAGTACAAAAGGTTGAACACTATGAATCCAGACAGCTGTCAATGCAAATAGGGCAAAGTACAGATCTTAACCAAATATGGAGGACCAAAAACGAAAACAATCTTTGGAAGAACAAATTTGACAATATGGCATATTGTTAAAGTCAAAACATATCATTTTCATTAAGAACACCACAAGTAACAAGACCATTATGGAGGCTGTCAAAACATATGTAACAATGGGATCCTCATGTTTTCTTGGTTACTAAGGATAACAGAGCAGTGTCAGCACTGGCTTACTTCCAGGTAATCAAAGGGTTAATGAGTGGGGGGGGTGTTAGGGACTACATTATATAGGATCTTTAGAGCATGGCAAGAGACAATATTCACCCAAGGGCAAACACTGTTAGAGAAAAAGTGTGAAAACTTCCAAACAGTGATGTATTTAAGTCTTTTACTCCAAGTCTCAAGCAAAGTCTCAAGTCTTTACCTTCAAGTCTCAAGTTGTTTCAAGTCCTTGTAAGATACATTCCAGTTAAGTCTCAAGTTGGGGAACCAACTTTATTCCCCAACCTATATTCCAGAATTTCTGGACGGAGTCGAATAAAGTCAGTTTTAACAATTTGAGCAGAGTTGATTTTCCACATTTGCCATTTCGCGATATGCAGCTTCAGAAGTGGGGAACAGCATTCTCCTTACTTTCACTTCCCAAAGCTAAAGTCTTTTGCATCAAAAGAATCTGCAGCTTCAGAAGTGGGGAACAGGATCCTTCTTACTCCCCATTACTGAAGCTTCAAGAGCTTTAGAAAGCATGATCCTTCTTCCTCAAGCTCATTGCCTAAGACATTTCCTGTTGCTCTCTTAGAAACACGCTCTGTTCTCTGGGGTGGGTCTTGCCTTCTTCTCTTAGGAAAAGTTTTAGAAGACTCCTCTGATATGCAACAGGGACAGGTTGCTGAGCAGACCTCAACCTTGCCTCAAGTCCACTGCCTAGCCCATTTGCTGTTCCCCTCTGAGAAATGCACCCACACTTTGGGCTTGGGACAGATCGTCCTGTGACCAGTAGGCAAAAAGAAATAGAGGCCTTGTTCGAAGTTGTTAAGTTTCTGGATGAATGTTTTATCTTACTGAATCAAGAGCAGGAAGTTGGTCACTAAAAATATACAAGTCACAAGTCGAATCGAGTCAGTGCGTCATTTATGCCAAGTCCAGTCCAAGTTGAGTCACTGAAGTGACTTAAGTCCAACCTAAGTTCGAGTCAATTGACTAGAGTCTACATCACTGCTTCCAGATCCTTTGGGTCAGAGTTTATATCAGGATACCTGGCAGTGTTTGACTACCCTGTTGCATCCCTAAAATGCATGGCTTTCTAGGGATGATCCAGACTCCCACTTTTTCCTATGGACACCAGGGAACCTGACTGCAACTCTTCCGTTTGTAGAAAAGGGACCTGTGCAGTCCAGTTACATTAAGGGGCTTGTGTTTCTTCTAAAACATGGCTAAATATGACCTAACACTGTTCTGTATTTAACTGCATATGCTGGGCCTGAAAGGAGTGACCTTCATGTATATGATCCCTTGTACCATGTATATGATATAGCTACCAACTTGGAATAAAAAGTTTCCTAAAAGAACTCCTTTTTTTTCCCCACTCTTGTGCATGCCTGACCACTTTGTGTGTCTGCAGGTGTAGAGTTCCTGTCTCCCATGGAAGGGAGGGGGAATGTAAAGAAAGCCAAAGGTAGACAAAGGGACAAGGCAAACACCTCAGGTAACATCCAGCTTTGTTGCTGATTACTGGGACACCCTGAAAGAAGCAAGGCTGATGGTGGTGGCAACAGAAGAGTTATTTGAAAGTGGGGATCCTCTGTCTTAGGAACAGTCAAGGAGAAAACCCCGTCCACCATTAGACAAGAAAGGTTAGATGGGACTGGTATGCATGCTGGAGATGCTGGATAAAATCTTTGTTTCTGTCTTTGCCAGAGGAGAAGCTGGACACAAATCCAGTCCTAGAACATATTCCTCAGGAAGACCATCAGAACAACAAGTCAAACAGATTAAGTTCTTGGGCTAAAAAATAAAGTGGAACAAACTGTGGGTTAGCATGATGTCCACCAAGGAGTTCTTTAAACATACAAAATTTCCAGAGCTCCATAAAGTTACTTTTTGCACTACAACTCCCCAAATTCTCTAGCCAGTTTAGCATTGGCCAGACTGGCTGAGAGCTTCCAGAACTTGTAGCTCAAAAATAAATAAATTCCCCAAATTCTTAAAAATGTAGAATTGTTTGTGCGCTCACAGAAATATACAATTTGTGACTGAAATAAAGCTCTGAATGAAGCCCTGGAAGCTAACTGATATGGTGCCAGCATGTTGTTGTGTTAAGGCAATGGGGGGAGGCCAATATTAACATTACTCTTTTAATCTAACTTGTTTCCTAAATAAACTGGCAGAAAATGCAATTAAAGCTACAAGTGGTCAATTATACAGAATGACAGAATTAGAGAGTTGGAACAAATCCAAGTGTCAGCCCCCTGCCATGCAGCTAAAGCATCACCTCTACTGTGGGGAGTCTACTTCCTAAGGCAGTTGATTCTACTGGCACACAGCTCAGGAAATTTTTTCCTAATGCTTAGGTAGAATCTCTTTTCTTGCAATCTGAAGGACAACTTGGGTTTTTTTTTGTGTGTGTGTTACTATGCTTTTGTTATTTTATTTATTTATTCAATTTATACCCATCCTCCTTCCACCATGGGACTGGAGGCAATTTACAATAATTTGAAATCAAAGTTTAGCTAAAATGTTATAATACAAAAGTTTAAGAAACAATTCAACACTTCTGGTTACTGAATTATTTTTTGTTTTTGTTGTTACTGTCTGTTAAGCTGTTCGCCCTACTGTAGAATATTTGAAATCAAATTGATACAGGGCAGTATAGAATTTTTAATAAATTAAGTAAGAAACGGAAAAAGTAAGAACCACTGGAGAAAATAGCCTGATCCTGGAATGTTGACATTGAAATAGCTCTCTTGCCAATCATTATCTGTTTAACATCTTGGGCAGTCAGAGAATAGTTATTTGATATACTAAGGAAGAATATTTTATTTTACAGCAGCATATTTCTTGAATGTTTTAATATCCTCCAGTATTACAGTTGCTTGTCTATTCTGAAATCTATCTGGCAAAGTTTTATATTCAGTCTTTTTGTTTTGTTTTTTGTAAACAGACAACCCAGATTTGGTCTATATACTTATGTGAAATTACTCTGAGTGAAATCCAACCTTTAAAGAGTTTCTCCTCCTCCTCTTTCTTCTTCTTCAACCTGATTTGGTTTCTGGTTGTGTGCACTAATTAGATTGCAAGCTTGAGGGCAGAGAACTGTCAAATTAACTATTTGTAAGCTACTCTGAGAGCCTCTGTGGCTGAAGAGCAGGGTATAAATACTCCAAATAAATAAAATAGTAGATAAAAATCTTTTGCAACTAACCTACTGTGCACATTGTTATACCTGAATCTAAAAGGCCAAATGAAAAATCTCACGTAATAATTGGCCTTCACATTGACCACAGCAGGTTCCATTCACCTTTCCTTTGGCAAAAAGAATGTAGTTTCCCTGCTCTTTTGGGAACATGATGAAATGTCACAACCTTTGTATGAACCTACATACATCAATGGTGTTTTTCCAAACTCAGCTGTGCAAAGCAGGAGTGGGATTTTTTAAAACAGAAGGTCTAGAATACATGCTGCCAAAATCCAAACTGTGACATTACTGTCTCCAGCTTAAAAGGCTTGAGGGTTACTCTGACTCAGAGTATTTCAAAATGTTCTACTGTCAACAAAATCCTGGAATGCAGTCCACCTCTCTAAACCAGCAAATCACATGGCCTTCTCTGAACACTGCAAGAAAATCAAGCATTGCACAGATTTCAAGTTTTATTATAATTCTCCTTTATAAGATGTGATTCTCTGTTCATCCATACCAACCTACCCAGCATAGGATAATTTGTCTGATTTCTTTACCTAAGCATTATCCATAAGTTTGTGACTAGCTACATCTTTTGAAAAGGTCTTTTTTGCTCTCTCCTTCATATGATTTCATTAAAACTGTGTTCTTCATGGCTAGAAATAGACAAACTTCATGTGTTCAGAACCCTTTGAAAATTCTACCCTACATTTACTGTGTTTAGTCAGTTTTCTTCTCAAATCCAAAGCACGCAAAACTTTTGTTTTTACAACATGCTCAGAAAGAAAGACATCAATGGCCTTAGACCCCAGGAACAAGTGTTCTACTCCACATTCATGTATGAATTTAGCACTTTATGCACTGTGAACCATCAGGATTATAGAGTTGTTTTTATATTTATATACCATCTTTCCCATAGTTTTAAAAGAATCACAAAATAGAAGTGATTAAACTAGTGAAAAATTAAAACCAGTTAGAAACATAAACTATTAAAAACAACACAACAAAGATAATAAATACTAAAATGGGTACACTGTTGTGGTGGGAAGGGCCTCGTACAATCAGCCCTCACACTGAAAGGTCCTCACTTGTCTACAGAAAGAAAGATGGGAGGGTGCCAGTCTAAGCTCTCTGGGAAAGTCATTCCAGAACCTGAGGACAACCTCTGAGAAAGCTCTCTCCTATGTTCCAACCAGATGTCCCTGTTAGGATGGTGGGACAGAGAGAAAGGCCTCCCCATCTTATCTCAAAACATAGGCAGGTTCATAGGGGAGAATATGGTCCTTCAAATAACCTGGACATAAGCTATACAGGATTTTATAGGTCAAAACCAGAAACAGACCAGCAACCAATGGAGCTGGTACGACAAAGGTGTTGCATGCTCCCTGTAGCCAGCCTCAGTTAACAATCTGGCTGCAGCTCTTTGCACCAGAGGCAGTTTCAAAACAATCTTCAGAGGCAGCTTTACATAGAATGCATTACAGTAATCCAATGGGGATGTAAGTAAGGCATGTGCCACCATGGCCAGATTTGATATTTCAATGAACAGATGCAGCTGGCACACAGGCTTTAACTGTTGGGGATGCTTTAATGGTGTATTCCTGCATGGTAGGGGGTTGGATTCAATGATCCTTGTAGTTTCTTCCAACTATATGATTCTATGTGCATATGCATTCTTGGCAACTGCCAAAACCTGAACTTCCAGGCTCAGGGTTGAATCCAGGAGAATACAAGCTGCAGACCCACATATTCAGTGGGGGTGTAACTCCATCCAGCAAAGGCTGAATCTCTATTCCCTGATTTGCCTTTTGACTTACCAAGAGCACTGACTTCTTGTCACCTGATCCAGCTCCTTCCACAGACATCACCTGCTTTAACCCAACTCATCTGCATTTGTTGAATGTCAATGAAGTGACCACAATGCACACAGAATCCAACACACACAGGCCCATCCATCCCGTCACAAAACAAGGTCAGGATTACATATAGACTAGTTACACCCATCATGTGCAGGCAAACCAGATAATGAGACATTGAATCTGCCCTGTTCATAAAAATCAGAAAACCAATGGTTTTGTACACTGGATAAAGAAGGGCTGGCATCCTATTAGTTACAATGTCATAAGTCAGTCTTGCAACTGTGTAATCTGTTCCCTATTCACATTTATGATCATGGTACTTTGCCACAATCATAAATGCCCTTGAAACCCACATTAAAAGCCAGTTAGCCACCCTAAGTGACAGAATTTCATGGTGCTGACGAGGAGGGTGCTAGAGAATGATGCGATCACCCCCTCTTGAAGTGCACTCACAGCACAAGAAGCAGAAGCAGGGATCCCACAGGGTCTTGTCACAACTTTGTCTCTCTGTCACTTGCTGACAGAAGCGGGCTGGTCACATCACCCTACAGCACTCTGCTCATCCACCCCACAGCACTCCAACATCTGAGAGGCCTGATTGAATTTAAGGTGTGTTTCCAGGGTGAGATCAGAAGATGGAAGGTAGCAATGATATGTTTGCTAACCCCTCTGTTCTTGGCCAATATGTTTTCAAAGTCTTTGCAAATACAGTTGGCCCTCCACATTCGCTAGGGTTAGGGGTGGACGACCCTTGCAAAAGTGAAAAAAATCGCAAATACCAAAAATGTCTGTGTAAGTCTGTGGGAAGGGGGCTAAGACATGGTGGAGAGAATGGGAACCAGGGCCCAAACCAAGTCAGGGAAAAGAAAGAGAAGTCGGGAGGTGGTCAGCATGTAGTTCTATACTGCCTCTCTCACCCATCAGCTTCCTTGGCTGTGTGGAAGGCATTAGGAGATGGTTCGTCATGCTGAGAAATCAGACTGCAAGCTGCTCTTAGCTGGCCAGTGGAGAAGGAAGGGACCAGAGGCAGGTTTTTAAAGAGCTGCACAGCTTGATTGGAGGTGGCAAGAGAGAAAGTTCCTCCAGAAACAAAGTGCCTGAGGTGGGGGGGGGGACAGAGGCTGAAGAAACTTGCAAATAATCAAATCTGTGAAAGTGAAACCCGCAAACGTGGAGAGATGACTGTACTGATTTTGATGATTAAAATGGCAGCATCAATTTTTTAATTCCTCACTGAAAGCTGTAACTCAGTAAAATAGAAACCACCACTCCTTTCCCTTTTTACAGCCCTCTCCCCAAACTGTCTGAGGAGGTTAGACTATCTCCTGAAGAAGATTTTGGTGGGAACATGGGGCAAAAGAGCAAGAGGCAGTCCCAGCACACAAGCAGACACCTGCTCATGTGATGTTAAATGCAACCCTGTATATTTAAAAGGAGACATCTTCTAGGTTTAATGGGTTTTGATAGCTTTCCCCTTGAGTAATTCTTTAATTAATTCAAAGCGCAATCCACAAAGCACTTTTCCTGAGTAATTCTTTAATTAATTCAAAGAACAATCCACAAGGCACTTTTTCTATATATCAAACCCTGGCTTGAACATCATCTTATTCACGCACGTTCTGACAGCCTGAGAAACACAGATCTCGATTACCTTACATACCAACACAAGACTGGTAGTAGTCACCAACACTGGCCATTTCTGCATTAGCCTGTTATAGTGCGATGATTCCACTTTCAACAGCCTCTGGAATCCTGGGGTTTGCAGTTTCGGGAGGGGCCAGCCGGCCCCTCCCGAAACTGCAAACCCCAGGATTCCAGAGGCTGTTGAAAGTGGAATCATCGCGCTGTAACAGGCTAGTGTGGAAATGGCCACTGTCAGTAGGGTAAAGTCAAGCAACCAGTAACAGCAGAACGAGTCCTCCACATTTCTAACTTACCACGGGTCAGATGGACACCCAGAAAATGCAGAGCAAGGTGAGCAGATCAAGAATTCAGAGGGCAGCCTCAGATCTCGGGGGGCCTGAAGAAACAAAGGAGCCCCAAGAAAACTGGCAATTCCTACCTAACCACCCTAGAAAATAAGTCACACACACACACACAATGACTACGGGGCGGGGGGGGGGAAGGATGCCATGAGATTCAAACGGTGAAGGTATTCATCCCCTCCTGTGCGAGAAACCAGGTGTTCGCTTGGAAGCGCCGCCCGGGACGCCTCCGCCTGCAGCGGAGACATGAAGCTCTCCGCTGCTTTTCCCTTCGCCTTAAAGCAGTGGTTCTCAACCTGTGGGTCCCCAGATGTTCGTGGACTTCAGCTCCCAGAAGCCCTGAGCATTGACCATAGTGGCTGGGGCTTCTGGGAGCTGAAGTCCACAAACATCTGGGGACCCACAGGTTGAGAACCACTGCCTTAAAGGAACATTTAAAGACTGGCAAGGCGCGCGTCCACGGGAGGACTCTCGGCTCTCCTCGCTCGTAGCACGGAGCTAACACCACCTCTCCCCTGCCTTTAAAGCACGAAATAAAAGAATTAAGGTAAGAAAACTAGACAAAAATGCGGGGGAGAGCAAGCGAGGGCTCAAGGTCCAGGGCAGAGGGCGTCGGGCCTCTTTCGGGTCCAGCGCGGGCTCCCTCCTCAGCAGGCCCGAGCCCAAGAGGGTCCAGAAGCTGACTCACCCAGCGCCCGGAACGAGCCGTGCCCGAATTCTTCCCCGCGCGTCCAGCTCCCTCCGAGGCAGAGCCCGCGGCTCCTTCCCGCTTCCGCCGCCCGCTCCGCCGCCTCCCCCGGGAGCCCTCCCGCCCCAACCCTGCCCCGGGGGCTCACCCACAGCGCGTCCCACGCCGCCGCCGCCGCCGCCGGGACGGCCACCGACTCCCTTGGAACTCGCCTCCGGCAAAACACGAGCGAGAAACTCCGCCCACCTCCATCGGCCCCCAACCCGCCCCCGCCTGCGCGCTTGGAAAGGGAGGGAAGGACGCGTTCCCCCTGCGGAGAAGGGGGGCCGGTGTGCTTGTGGCACAGATCGACTTGGAGACTTTTCAACCGCGAGCCAAGGCGGCCGTCCCCAACAGTCTCGGTCCTAAGCCTTTGTGACTTGAAGGAGGGCGACGGCAGGATGAAAGCTCTCCTGGAAGCACCCTTATACGTGGGCTCCTTCCTCAGAAATCGCGTTTTGTGTTGTTGGTGGAGAGGGACTCTTGGGGACCGGTCGGTGCACACAAGTTTCTAAAGGAGAGCAAATCCCTAATGCCGTTTCCTCACTATGCTGTTATAGTGCTCTTATTCCACTGTCAGCATCCTCCGGAATCCTGGGATTTGCCCTTTAGGGAGGGGCATTTAGAATTCTCAGCCAGAGAGCTCTTGGGCCTCAGTGAAGAAGAAACCCCAGAATTCCACAGGAGGTTGAAAGTGGAACAATAGCACTACAACAAGGTAGTGTGAAAATGGTCTTAGACCTCAGAGGCACTGGTTACAGAGGGCCTTTTAAGCCTCAGCGTTTCTAAAATGCCAAGTAATATTCTGTGGAAAGAGCAGGATTGTTGGATGTTTCAGGGCTGCTTTTTAACACTGTTTTGGTGAGCAGAAAGGCAAGATAGAAATTACTCCAATAAATAAATAACACAATGGAATGAATGTTTGTTAATGCTAGGCTTCAAGGGAATCTGGCTTTGCTCCATCACTTGGCTTGATCCTGAAGAGAGAATTTATTGGTACACAGAAAAAAAGAGAGATTCCAGAGGATCAAGAACTGCCACAGACTGAGAAGTATCCTGGTAAACATTTCTTGTTTCATTTGTCACTGACAATTGAAATGGATGTGTAATAACTGCCCACACCCCCGGGTGTGGTATGATTCTTCTACTCTTTATTCACTAAAGGAAAAAAGGGGGACGTACAGTTTTCTTTCAGTTATTTTAGACTAGAAAACCTAGCTCACTTAGGCTCTCACTTCCCAAGGATGTTGTATTACCAAAAATGTCATCATTCCAAAGAAAATGATCACAGCAATACAGTTCTCTTTCCCCTTATCTAGCTTTTCCTTAAGTTAAAGCTTTAGTCTGCAAACGACTTAACATCACATGGTTCCAACATTTAGCTTGCTGTTGTCGAATAATCAACTGTGCTTGTGTAACCAAAAGTTTGCTTTTTAAACTGGTCATTATAAGACTGCCATTATTTTTTTTTAGCAGATGTGGTCAGAAATATCCCATCCATGAATATACCCACTGAAGAGTCAGGAGTCTGTCCGCCGCCTTCTCCCAACTGCTTGCTGGTCCCATCCATAAGATCTCTTCATTAGGCATCTCCTAGGAGAGGCATTGCTGGTGAATGTAAGCATGGAAACCAAGAGGGGAAGCAAATCTTGGGGAAGCAAAAGTAGCCCTCTCCTCTCCACATACAGGGGACTCTAGTTGGGGTGTTTGTCTGAAGAGCTGCAACAAGCAGAAACATCCATGTGGAGAGCCAGTCCACTGCAACAGCCACACCTTGAGGCCACCTACCTTCAGCCTAATGAGGAAAAATGGAACCCTCTAAATGTTGGACTGCAGTTCCCATTAGCCCTTCTAAACATAGCCAATAGTAATGAATGATGGGAGATGCAGTCTAACAACATCTGGAGGGATACATATCCCCATCTCTGCTTTAGTCTCACTCAAAAATGGTTGTAGCAGAGAGATTATGGCATCATCATCAACATATCATCTCCACAAGCAGTTATGCTATCCACAAGAGTTACTTATAAGACCTCTGAAAAAATATTTTTAGCTTTCAGTTCTCAGAATTCCCTAGCAAGTACTTTCACAATAGCCTTTTTCACATTTGTCATCATTTGCTCATTTATTTATTCCTGAGAATCCAGACCACATGTTCTCTCAAACCAGTGTATTTCTGTTTATTCTTCCCAATAGTCTCTGTTCTTTTTCTTTTTCTTCAAATTTTGGCAGGTAGTCAGATGCAGACTTTACTTTCATCAGAAGTCTTTCTTGCATACATTGTTGTCTTACCTGGAAAGTAAGAAGGGTAGTAAGTGGCAACTGCTGATGATCAGTACCACATTCCCGTATTTTCTTTTATAGTGCTTCCTTCTTGGTTTTCTGATGAAACTGATGATAAGGGATATGAAAGTACCTGAGGGTGTCTCTTTACCACTGCAAATGTTGCTATTTCTGCCAGCACTGATGTAAAAGTGCACCATTCCTAACATTAAAAAAAAAAAACAACCTTTAGAAGCCCTTCTAGTTCATCAGAGCAGATGCAGCAACATTCCTTTCAATGATCATTTTTAGCAAAAGTAGTGACACTCAGGGCCTTTCTGCACTACCCTGTTACAGTGCTATTATTCCACTTTCAACCTCCTGTGGAATTCTGAGATTTGTGGTTTACTGAGGCCCAAGAGCTCTCTGGCTGAAAATTCTAAATGCCCCTCCCGAAACACAAACCCCAGGATTCCATAGGATATTGAAAGTGGAACAGTAGCACTTTAACAGTGTAGTGTGGAAAGGCCCTCAGATTTAATTCACTGTATTGGCAGTGTAGTGTAGTGATTAGAGCATTGGACTACAGCTCTGGAGACAAGGTTTGATTCCCTATTCAGCCATGAAAAGTTGCTGGTTGATCTGGGGTGCCTCACACAATGTCAGCCCCAGAAAACCCCATGATAGGTTTGCCTTAGGGTCACCGTAGGTCAGAAATGACTTAAAGGCATACAACAACGATAGACAGTGTGCAACCCGCCCCACTGCAAATGAAGCAGCTAAGCCACTGTAAGATTGTAACTGAATGAGAGATCACTTTGCCTCTTTTGTAATATAACTAACTTTTTGTTCTTTTTTGTAGTTAGAGGGTGATAAACTCACCAGATAATGGAGAAAGGGACATCATCAGGATCAAGTAGTGGCTCATGCTGCTGCTTCATGCTCTGTTGTGGGTGTTAAAGTAAAGTGTGTTAGATTCAGAAAAAAAAATTAGATTTTGGGTTCTTTTGAGAAATGTGGAAAGTGAGGAGTTATTTTTATTTTTAAAAAAATTTCAACCCTAAACTTGGGGAGAGACTTGGAACTGCAACTTTTTGAAAGCTGACTTCCCAAGTTCCAGATACATGGGCCAGGAGGGAAGGGCAACTTGTTGTTTTCTGGGTGCAGTGACAATGGCTGTCATGGCTCTCACTGAGCAAGCTGGCTGTCAATTAACCGCATTCTTGTTGTTTTTTTTCCTAGAAGTGAAGAAAGGCTTCCAAATGATAGGATGGAATAGGCAGCACATGAACTCATGTGCCACCTTCTAATCAGAGCAGCTAGAAAAAGAAAAGACACAACTACCAGTCTCCACAGACAAGACAGGGGGAGAAGGAGGGTGCTGCACAACAATAATAAAACAAATCAAATTGTGATTGTATTCTGCATAACAGAGGTGGTGCTGTAGAATGGGTAGGTGTACCTTTTCTTCTTCTCATATCACTCCTCCAACATATTACTTGCTGTTACTAGCAAGTGCTGTGGACCCACTGCCAAGTCTGTAAAAGGCAGCTGTTGCATAATATTCAAAATAAAATAAACATAAATCACCCCTTTTCTCTTTTCGAATCCTAGCTGTAGTCCAAGTTCTAATTATGATAATATTAGTTAAGCTTTGAGTTGAATCAGCTAAAGTGCATAGAAGTAGTGGTGGAGGAGATTTTTTTTAAAAATAGTAGGATTGTTTTTTAAAAAAGGATAGGTGTTCTGTAACCTAAGAAGAAAGATAGCAAACATGAACCTTTAAAGGATACGTTCTCCCACAGTACTTGCGTATTCTTTTTGTTAGTTCCGGCCAAGGGGTAAAAAAAAAAAAAAAAAACCCCAGATGATTCATAAATCATCTGGCAATGATAGTTTGCAACTGTTCAGGCTTGCACAGACTGTAATTCCTTCTGAAATTATTAGGAAATATCTTTGTCCTCACTTTCTCTAAAAGTTACTTCATTATATTTTTAAGCCCACACACCCTGCTTGGATGCATGAATAATTTTTTTTAATAATTTTCCCTGCCTCAGATGAGTTATCTACTTCACTGTATGCATCTACATTCCATGGGAACATCATGGTATGAGTTGTTGTGGATTACTGCCATACGTCTCCACAGTACAGTAGACATTAGAAGCCAATCTGAATGTAATATATGTTTGCACTTTAAATTCTTGTGATGTAATGGTAGGCATCATCCTACTTTAACTATGACTGACTAGTCCTTATCTTTCTGATTTCTGTCAATCTACTTCAAGAATGACTGTGGTTTCACTTCAGCACAATTCTGCATTTCCTCTGCCCCTTACTAGTGTACATTTGACTGAAACCTGGCTGTCTTATGTAATCACAAACTAAAAATCTCATTGCTTTCAAGCCTGAATACAATCCAATAACTTTATTGGCTGGCATTAAGTTGAATGATATCAGTGATATCATGCATCCTATCATTATTGGAGAATTCAGGAAAATATGTTGATTAGCGGAGAAGTCACACTACCAGTAACTTTCCAAGGTTCCTCATTTGACCTAGCTCCCTTGACTTTATTGAGAAAAAGGCTGATATACATCCAGGAAGGAAGGAAGGACGGAAAGAAGACTCACATGTTTTTCAACCAGGCAAACCCAACTACTGTCCCTCGTGGAGTGCCCACCAATATTACTCCCATTGCATTCTTACAGCCTCCTCTTGGAGGAAGAGTAGCCTTATTGCTCCTTAGTATTCATCAGGTTTATGGATAGGGAAAGTGATATGTGAGCATTCCCCTGCAGCCCCTAATCCAGCTGCATTGTAAACTTACAGAATGTACCTTTGTAGCAACACACACATTCTTCTAGAAAGCCAGCCAATTGGAGAAGTCTGAGTGTGGGCTACAACTCCAGGAGCCCATTCACACTATGCAGTAATAGCACTATTATTCCACTTTAACTACCATGATTCCTTCCCATGGAATCCTGGAGTTTGTGGTTTGCTGAGACACTGGAGTTTTTCTGATTGAGAATTCTAAATGCCCCACCCTGAACTGCAGCTCCAAGGATTCCATAGGACAGTACAAGAGCAATTAAAGTGGAATAATAACACTGTAATTCTGTAGTGTGAGTGTATCCCAGGAGACTAGGGTTTGAATGCTTGTTCAGCCATAGAAATTCATTGGGTAATTCATCGAGTAAATCGCACTCTCTCAGCCTAGGATGAAGGCAATGGCAAATCTCCTCTGAACAAATCTTTCCAAGGAAATCCTGTTGTAAGGTTTTCAGAAGCTGGAGTTAACCTGAAGGCAGATAACAACAACACTCTCTTCTCCCATCCTAGCTTTTTGGTTCAGTGCATTGCCTTGGAACTGTCTGATTACAGCTGTACTAAAATGCCTGATTTTGTTCATTGTTTTATTTATTTGACATACTGTTTATAAATGAATGGGGAATCAGTGTGGTGCAGTGATTAGAGGGTGGAACTGGAACTTGGGAAATTCAGATTCAAGGCCCACTAACCTATGAAATACACTGGATGATCTTCAGCCATTCACTCTCACTGTCATCCTGACCTACCTCACGGGGTATAGTGAAGATAATGTGGGGTGAAGGAGTCATATAAATGATTTTCACTTCATCAGAGGTATAAATAGTTAATCATGCCTCATGGAAGCTCCTGGGGGTGCAAGTTACCATTTGAGATTTGAGAGAGGCCTGGGAAGGCATATGCAGGCCTGTAGCTTGTACATTTCTCATATCTTCTCTAGGAGGAACTGAACCATGAAATGCTAGAGGTATCATATGAGAGAGGATGAAAATAATTGGTGTTCAGGCTGTCTAGTCAGGAATCCTGAACAAGATTATTCAATATGCTGTGAGATATACAAATAGTATATGATCATCGGTTCTCACTTCCACAAGTTTAATAATGAACTTGCAATTTCTTTGGGTCTTGTTGTTGCTGCTGTGGATCTTCAAGTTGTTTCCAGCTTACAGTGGCCCTAAGAAGAACCTACCACAAATCTTGACAAGATTTGTTCAGAGAAGGGGTCACGATTACCTTCATCTGAGGCTGAGAGGGTGTGGGTTGCCCAAGGTCACCCAGAGGATTTGTTACCCCAAAATGTAGGTGTCACAAAGGCCACCCCGAGATGCCAGTGCCTCCTTGCAAAAGTGGGGAATGAATTAGCTCAAAGAGGAGGCTTGTGAGAGGTGGGCAACTAACGAGACCTTTTCTACCAGTGTTTACGGGCACACGCAGGAAAAGAACCAGCCAAAGATTCAAAAATAAGCTAAAAATGTGTTTTATTGAGGGGAATTCACTCATGCATGCACACTGAATACACACAGTCACACAAGAACTATCTGAAAGATAAAAGGGATGAAAAATTATAGACAGGCTGAAGGTGTTTTGGGTTTATAATTACCAGTCTAGAAGAGTAGTGAAGAAGTTGAAATGTGACTTAGACTTGTGTCTAAGGGCAGACAAATCAGGGTTAAGAGTGACACAGTAGAGTCCAGCATTTCATCTGACTGCAACTGACTTCTCAAAGCCAAGGGTTTATATACTCTCTTTTCCTCCCTGAAGGTGTGTGTGTTGACTGCTCTCCCAGGCTAGTGGACAATGGGAGCGGCAACAAAGACAGTGGGGTCTGGAACGGAGTGATTGGTTTCAATGTCTTGGTTGAATAGGGTTTTTGGGCTAGCTGCAGTAGGATATACACACAGCAGGGGTCCTGGCCTCTGCATCTGGGTACCTTATTGTGTTCTGATGTTGGCAGTTGATAAGATTAGCTCAGAGCCATTAAGTCAGGCTTTCTTGGCTGGGATCATCTCTGACCTATTCCTAGCCAGTGTCCCTTTCCACATGGCCTTTCCAGCCATGAGGGTGTATAATGTATATTTTATGCCAACACATCTGCCAATTTTACCAATTAGACCATATCAAAATGTCAGGGTATATGGCCTGATAACAATCCCCCCCCCCAAAAAAATAGAACTTCTGAGGTGGAGCTACAGAATTTCATTTTTCCTTCAGGAAGGTGCCGTACACCTAAAATTGATTGAATTTGCAGGATATAAAACACAGGTGCAAAACACACAAAAAGGAGGGTTAGAGTGAGAGGTATCTTCCTTCTATTAATCCCTCCTGCCTAGTAGCTTGGTTGAGGTTGATTTGGCAAAAATGTATCCAGTTCAGCAAAATGTTTCCAGGGAAGAGGAAAGAAGAAGAAAGATTAAGGAAAGAGCATCTAACAACACACATATCATGCTAAAGATACAATACATATATCTCACTGGCAATGAGAACATCAAAATTCGTATGCAAATAACTCAGAGGAGTAGCAATGTCCAGGTGGAAATGCTTCATCAATAAGGCACAGGAAAAAAAAAGTTTAACTTAGCAAATTCTATTGGTTCTGAGTTCAAATCTAACACTTTCAGGTTATAGGTCCACCACATTTCCACAAATCCTGTATTAAATTAAATGTTGAGTATAATGAGAAAGGAAGAAAGAGGGAGAACAGGGCATCTAAATACACGCATACATTACACACAGAGAGAGATTCCACTCCAACAATTGAAGTAGAAATTACTAAAATTACATATCACATACATTTAGCAACAATTGAAGGCAAATACATCCACAGTTGAAAACAGTGATCTAGCTAACAAAGTTTCAATGAAGGCAAAAGTCCATTTGGCAAGTTGCTAAAAATTGAAAGGCAGAAGCTGCAAAATGAGAGTCCAGTACATCAGGTAGAGAGAGGAACTTCATTTCTAGCATCTAAGACAGTTTATAGGTCTTGTGTTTGCTTAGAGTTGGAGGAGGTGCTTAGATTTCACGAAAAACAGTCTGTTGCATATGTGGAGAAGGAGAGTGAGGGTTCCATCCCCTCCCATGTATCTGGAGGAACTGGGGTACAATAGGAATGAGCAGCATTCTTTGGCTTTCGGAACCTTCCTGGATTAGCGGTTGTCTTGCACGTTGAATCAACGTATGCCTGCGGCTGGCTGTCTCAGCATGGTTGGTAGACTGAATCTTTTGGATGGATCAGAGTTCAAGATGAAGTCAACAAGGTACCTGTATTTTCAGGGAGGAAGCTGAGAGAGAATTTAGTAGCCTAAGGCTGGGGGCCATGCTGAAGTTTCAAGGAGATTGGTGTTGCCTTTGCCTTATGAGTATGCAACACCAAGAGAGAAAAACCAGTTTTGCAGGCTAAAGAAAAGATTGAGCCTCAGCTACATTGGCCAATTCACCAAGAGCTTTCAATTTTAGGAGCTGGTAACTCATCCAATATACTAAGCCAGCAAGACAGAAAACTAACAAAATTTGAAATGCCAGAATGACACTGTGTTGTTCAAGGTTGGAGCCATACTGCCCTTGTTGCAAAAGGGGAAGAAGAAGTTTAAAATCTACAACTACAATTAATCACTACCACAAACTATATACACAAAAAGAGGGAAACTTTGTTGGAGTGTGTGTCTTCAAAGTGGCTGCCATCCCGTGACAGGCATTAAAGCAGTTACTTTGCTCCTTGGCTGTTCCACAGAAGAGGGGGTTGCCCAGTCTGGGGGCTTTCCTTTCCAGCCTTTCAGAGTTGACTGCCTATGTAATTTTGAAATTGGCTGTATGAGTGGCTGTGCCCACTCAGTGTCTGTTAGCATCACCTTAGGCTGGAGGCTGGTGTGGGGCCCAAGTGCCTCCTGAAGTAATGTCTTTTCTCTTGGCATGATAGTGACAGAGACAGAGCCATGGACTGTCTTGGCCCCTCTCAAGATCACCAGGGTAAAAATTTATTGGTGGCAATTGAATATGAATGTATGCTGGCACCAGCACAGCTCTGCAGAGGGGAAAACAGGAGCCAAGTCCACCTCTATGTGGTATTTGGGGCTTGCAGTTGTGATTGTTGAAATCTCCGCTGGTGGGCTGCAATCAAGGAGAGTGTGTAGTGTTCAGTCAGGGTGTGCTAGGGTGAGTGCCTTTGCTAACCTGTGTTCTGGTTGGGCAGGAGCATTTTGCTGCTTGGATTCCTAGTCCCACAGGAAATTCCTTTTCAAGAGGGCATGGAGAGAACAGACTCTCTCTGCCAGGGATTCAAGGAAATCCTGGGAGAAACTGCTGGTATCTAACAGGGGTCTTAGAGAGGGAACCACCATGAATGCTGGAAGCTTGAGATTAGCTTCCACTTGCTGCGTGCTCTCCTCTTCCTGGCTCTCACATGCACTGGGGGTGTTCTGCCTCTGGTCTGTGCTGATAGGGGTTTGTTCTTGGACCTTAGCCAGATGTGAGCCTTCTCTGTACTCTGAAAGCACTATAGTCTCAGTGGTTGGCTTCGCAATCGTGGCTAGGCTAGGGTGAGGTACAATTTGCTTTGCTCCATTGTCCACTGGGTGCTTAGTGGGAGGTTTTACCCATGAGGTCTGGATGCCTGCTCTAAGCTTCTGCCTTCTCCAGCTGTTGGGCTTCATATGAGCCAAAACTCTTCGGGGAAGTGCTTTGGACCTCGGGCATCCCTAACATGTCATGTCCATATTCTGTGTATAGCTCAGTAGGACTGCATCCATCAGCTGTGTGCTTCCAACAGAGGTTCCCTGCAGCTTCAGGATTGCATCGATCAACTCTGTGGTTGGCTTCATGTGGAACTGGGACATGTCTGCTCCTGCTGTCTTTAGCAGCTCCTGTACATATCTTCATTCTTTACTATAAACCAATCGCTGAGGATTATAACCTCCAGACTGCTGCCTAGGATTTGAGGTCTGGCTCAAGTTTCCAAGACCTTGCTGTTGTGCAGGGGCAAAAGAAGCATTGCCTTAGCCACAGCCATTGCTAGGAATGGAGCTACCACACTGGTCTCTCCAGTTCTGACTACTGGCACCACTACCGGAGCATTTGTCCTC
>CAOKZL010004126.1:0-46038 GCA_948472985.1 Iguana delicatissima
TCAAAGTTGCGTCCGTGGGCCATCAGGGGGACCTTGTCGGCCAGAATCGCGAGTAGTTGCTTCCGCGCCAGGTAAGCCTCAGGGTTCTGGTGAGGACCCTGCTGCTCCTTGACGTAGAGCACACTTGCGCTCTGTCCGGGCCAGAGGATTTTTATGATCTCTCTCATCCAATCGTAGGCTTCGACCTTAGCCAAGCCTCGAATCGCTATGGCGGACTCAAGATTCAGGAGGTCCGAAGGGGACATACAAAGGCGAACCAGTTGGGTTAGGTCCTGGCCATTGGCTGTGGGGTGCGAATGCGACACTGCGTTAAGCCACATGATGCCAGTGGATCAATTTAAGGGGCCCAACTGGTCGGCGATTGCCTTAGCTTCGGTGGCACGCCAGGGGACTCGGGTCTCAGTGACCTTCGTCTCCCGGACCTCTCCACCTTCGTTATTGACAGGGACAGTTCTGCCGGTCTTAGACCATGTCTCTACTGGCCTTAGGGGCTTCCCAGTCTGGATTCCATGGTGAGGACGCCAGGGAGTCTGCTGGCAAGGGGTCCTTATTGTCAAAACTAGGGAGCAGCTCCGGACACACCGCCAAAATTAAAGCCTTTCGTGTCTGGAGCTGGTTCTCCAAGGTGGCAATCTGTTTGTGACAGGTTGCATGACTAACAGCCTCCTGCTGTTCCTTTATCTGGTTCACCATGAACCGAGCTGCAGACCTGGCATGATCAAGCTCAGCCTCTAAGACGCAGGCTCTCTCCTCCCAAGTCTGGGCAGCTAGGGACATATCACTCAACTGCTGTTGCGTGGACTGCGCAACGGACGCGAAAGTTACCTTGTCCACTCACAAGGCCACATTCTCAGCATGAAGCCGGGCATTCTCCTTCTTTACCTCCGCTAGCTTCCCACGGATCGCAGCTAGGGCAGAGCTAGCATCTCTAGCCGCAAGCCAAAGTCCCCAAGCTGCCAACGAATCATTCGAAGGCCCGAATGGGTTCCTTGTTTTACGCTCCAGGGTGTACGCTTCTCGGAGAGAGGCGAAGGGGTCATCCGTCTGGAAGACAGAGTCTTTCCAGAGGCACTTTCCCTTACCTAAAACCCATCTCTCCAGTTTCCCTTGGACCTCCTCCTGACACATGAGGTCCTTAACAACAACAGGGCTCTCCTTAGCCATTTCTATACTACCAAGACACTACACAGCAATACAAAGGCTTCCCACAGAAAGCACAACAATTCCAAACTATTTCCTTTACCAAAATACGGGACCAGGACTCTGGAGTGATGGGGAGGATCACCTAGACCCCTGGGGGAGCTGAGGAAAATGAACTCTCTGGAACTTTGTTAGGGAAAAGAGAAAAAGGAACCAAACTCCAGCCTGCCCAAACAAGGTCACCTTTGTCCGCCTTTCCTTGGCGACAAAAACGACAAGGCCAACGGTTCAGGGACAGGGAGGCCCACCTAGGACCCAATGGGGAAACCCACAGGAGCACTTCCAAGGCTCGACTGAAAAGGGAGGGTGATGAACTCGAAGGAACTTACTACGTCACCTGGCCAAGCAGCGGGGAAGAGGGACAAGGAACCCAAAACTGAACTGCCCCTATTCTGGTTTTCTGGGTGAGGGGTACCTCCTCTACCTTGGGCTAAACCACTAAACCCACAGCTAGGTCGGGACTCACCATTCAATCCTAACAAGCCAGCAACAACTGCAAAACTGAGAGGCCGGGAATCATCACCTGCGCCTTCTCCAATTCCAACTAAGCTAGCCTCAAATCCAAAGAACAACTTGCAAAGGGACAATGAAAGGAGTGGTCAGGAGAAAAACCCCACTCCTTTCGAAAAGTGCTTCAGGGTGCCTGTCAGGACCCTGGAACTCCAGGACACCAGCTCTGAGTCTGAGCCAGAGTCCCTGGAGCCTGCTGCACCAGCACAGCCCACTCCCGAGGCTGCCCCAGGCACAGAGCCCTTGGCCCCAGTAGTCCCAGCAGCAGAGCCAGGGGCTGCCCAGACCCAGCCCAGCCAGAGGAGTCGGATGGTGAGTTTGAAGAGCAGGTGCCTATTTACCAGCAGCATCAGGAGCAAAAGAGTGCTCTCAGGAGGTCAGAACGTTTAAATAGAAAACGCCAGGCAATCAGGGCCCAGCTGCGATAACACCTGGAGGAGTGATCTGCCTATAAAAGCAATCACTCAGCCTTGGGTCTTTTGTCAGCTCACAACTGACCATTCTCAGAGGCTCCTCTCCCCAGCTCAAGGCTGCTGGTCGGCTCACAATCTGTCAACGCCAAGGCCTGGCAAGCAGCCAAGGGAGCTGGCTACAGGTCTCTTGCAGATAAGGCGGGGAATAAATTAAAGGGCTTTACTTCAGCAGAACAGAACAGGAAAAATAGCAGTAAATACCGGCAGCAGGGAGACTCCCTGGCTGTTACGTCACAGCCAGGCGAGCACACAGTCAAAGTCTGTTCGAACAAAAAAAGTTACCAGAGCTGGTCCAGGATCAAGAGGTGGCGACGTTCCAGCGGGTCGGGCAGCGTTTCAGGAGTCCAAGCTGAGATCCACAACAAGCACGTCGCCCAGAATGGTCAGTTGTGAGCTGACAAAAGACCCAAGGCTGAGTGATTGCTTTTATAGGCAGATCACTCCTCCAGGTGTTATCGCAGCTGGGCCCTGATTGCCTGGTGTTTTCTATTTAAACGTTCTGACCTCCTGAGAGCACTCTTTTGCCCCCGATGCTGCTGGTAAGTAGGCACCTGCTCTTCAAACTCACCATCCGACTCCACTGGCTGGGCTGGGTCTGGGGCAGCCCCTGGCTCTGCTGCTGGGACTACTGGGGCCAAGGGCTCTGTGCCTGGGGCAGCCTCGGGAGTGGGCTGTGCTGGTGCAGCAGGCTCCAGGGACTCTGGCTCAGACTCAGAGCTGGTGTCCTGGAGTTCCAGGGTCCTGACAGTGCCTTGCTGCTAAGATGTTGGATGTGTGTGCACTGTTCCTAACGTGCTAGCATCCTAACACTTCGGATCCCAGCCCACAATAGACCCAAGATAGGGAGGTGGTTCCCAGGACAAGAGAGGTACAGCGTCCACCCGATAGGAAAGCTTACACAAACACACAGAGAACATGCACATACACTAATCTGCCTAACTGTGATCTAAAACTACTCACTGACCGTTCCCCACGTCAGTACCACCCGATTTGAAGAGATTTGTGACTCCTTCTCAAATTAGGGGTACTGGGATTGCCCGCATTGCTCCACCACTCTGTTACTCTGTAGACTGGGGGTCCCGGGAGAAGCACCCAAACAACAAACCAAAATAAGCAAGGTGGAGAAAATTAGCTGGAGCACTCTCTTGGCTAATGAGAGGCAGGGCAACGCAGCAGGATCTTTTATCCTATGTATACCGTTTCAGGTCAGTGAGGAACCAAGCAGTTTCAAAGCTAACAGTTTTTATTAGGCAAAGAAAATAATGAAACTCAAACACACCTATCTAGAGAGAGGAGAAAGAAAGTTTTGAGAAATAAGCAATACGCCACCTGTCCGAAGTCCTGGAGACACCAATTGGAGATAAGGAAGGAAACCCAGCGAGTAGACTGAGGGGAATCTGTGGAGCCGAGCGGGAGCGAGGCGAGGACAAAGATCCAAATGGAGCTTCGAGTGATTTCAGCGTAGTGATTTCAAGTGATTTCAGCTCAGTCTAGTGAGAGTTCTGAAGAGCTCCCAAAGTGAGACAATTTTTATAGGGACAGAACGACCACAGGCTAGTCTGGTTTTTGCATGAGAACAATGAGTTTTGGGATGGAGACAAAGGCTCCAAAAAGTCAGGATTTACATGATTGAGTTATGAACCGAATTGACAATGGTATAGCTGGTATGCAGATGTGGCTAGCTCGGCCGTTAAGTGCCAGCTTGCCAAGGTGCTTTCGCAGGCAAAGAACTCTTTTGTTTAGCAATGAAGGTGTTTGTTTCGGGCGGCAACCCCCCTAAAGCGGAACTGGCTACGTCTGGTGAAAGATACTAGTCTCCCATGCCTAGCTTCGCACTTGTCCGGTGGGACCTAACAAACACGCGGCTCATGGCAGGAAAAGGCCCAATTGTGATATCAAAATGATATCTTTTACTTCACCAAAGACCAGACCAGAGTGCCGTAGTAACAACATTCTAGCAGACCTTGTCCCCACCTGTTCCTGGGGTTGCCTGCCCTTCCCCTCCCCTCTCTAGGGTGATATCTCTGGCACCTGACTAAGCTGTGCTTGGCCAAACATGCTATATTCCCCGTTCCTGTGCGTGCTCCGGATCTCATATATTTAACATCTCAACAAAACAGCTTGTTGCCACTGGCACTCTGTAGTCTACTTTCTGGTAGTGTTTGTAAGGAAGGGACCTGATAACATAAGGATGTGTTTTTCAGGTAGCAAGCTATGCCACCAAAGAAAGAACAAAAGGCTGCAACAGAGCAGGGATCCAGCACCTGTGGACAAGCAGGACATCCACGGACAAATCATGGGCAAAACTGGCACCCGCTTCAGGTAAAAAGAGAGCCATCAATGGAAGAGAACAGTCACAGGCAGCATGGCTGGGTGAAGGTCTAGGCAACACGACAATATTGGAGGGTATTTTGGAAACTCTCAAGAGGTTGATTGAGAAGGTCCAAAGGCTTGTCTTGTCTACTCTTGTCTTCATAGGATTGGTTCAGGCAGCCTATCCTGATAGGTGTTAGCACCTCTCCAATTACTTGAGTAGTCAGCCCTCCACAATTGTGGGTTTCACTTTTCCAGATTTGATTATTCTCCATGCCATTTTTAATAGAGACTACTATCCTCATGACACTGAGAAACTGTGAATGAGGCTTGTAAGTCCCTATTAAAAATGGTGTGGAGCAGCAGTGGAGGTGGTAGTCACCCACTTCTGCCTCACGAAGGAACTCTGATGCCTCCAAGGAATCCATGATGAGTTGGATATGGTGATTATAATTTTTGTGTGTTAAATATGGTTTGGGAGGACCTAAAGTTATTCACGGTTTTTCCACTTTCACGGGGTCCTGTGCCCCTGACCCTAGCGAATGTGGAGGGATGACTGTATTTTCATAAAAATACGGGCCATAGTATGCAATGCAGCCACCATCAAATACAATGTGGCCTTTCATAAGAGGGCCTCCCAGAGTGAGCAGGCTCTCTGGAATCTCATCTCATCAATGATGAACTGTGTCTGGTTCTAGTTGTTCCATCTAGAGAGGGTAGAGGTGAATGATCTAAGCTTTTTCATTGGGCAAGGAAGAAGGTGCTGCGTGTGCTGGGAGTTTAATCTGGAGAAATGTCAGAGGACTTGGTGTAAGAATGAGCACAGTTGTGAAAGCTGCCTTGGGCCTCACCCAAAACTCTCTTACCCACATCCAGGTAACAGGCAGCAGTCCTTTCATTCAGAACACCCCAGTGAGGCAGCTAGTGGTAAGAAAAGTGAGGGTTCTGTTACCTCAAAACATGGGTCACTCAGGGGCCCACCTGTGATACCAGTACCTCTGTGTGAAGGTGGGGAATTATTAGCTGAAAAAAAAGGAGTTCTGCAAGAGAGGGGTAATCTATTGATATCTTCAACACCAAAGTTAACCAGCACTTCTGCAGGGAAGAACCAGCCAGAGATCCAAAAATAAGCTAAATTGTGTTTTATTGGGGGAATTAATCACACGCACAAGATCCAAACAGTCATGCAACCACACAAGGCTAACTCAAAGAAAAAGGAAGGAAAGTTTAAGATAACGAGATTTCAGAGTGTCATGGGTGATATTTACCAATCTAGAAGAGTAACGAAGAAGCAGCAATGTGGCTTAGACTTGCGTCTAAGGACAGATCACGATCAGAATGACAGAGCAGCAACCAGTCATCGGTGTACTGCGAGTTAGCTGGTCAAAACTTCGGGGGACGAGTATACATGATTTCTGCCTGGAGGGCACAAATCTGAATGGCTCTCCAGTCAAGTAAACTGTTGGAAATTACAGCAACATTCTCTCTTCCCCACCTCTTTGGCTATCCTTGCTAAGGTTCTTAACTGTCAACAGTTCAACTGTCACTCTGCCTCTACGAACACTGTTCTCCTTTAACTGTCATTCCACTCTGACTCTAACTACACACACATACTGCTGCTTAACTGTTGAGTCATCTTAGCTACTCTTAACTTCTAAAATATGTTGAGCATATCTCTAATCTAATTAATTAATTGGTGAGTTTAATGTATTATTATAAATTTTTAGTAAATACTTTTTCTTTTACATTTTGAATTCTGCTATCTGCCTTGTCTTTCAAATCAGCCAGCATATATTAAGAACCCACACTCAAACTGGTAAATGTTTTCTCTGTTACTCTGCTAACACTGAGTTCCCATAGGACTAATCACCTCAGTAACTCACTCCTCCCATCATAAACAATGGAGTTCGCAGAGTGGACAATGAGATTCTGAATGGGCTAATGATCTTCCCATCAGATGACAAAAGGCTAATGGTCACCTGATAGCTCAGTGCTTGTCTGAAAGTTTTTAGGATAAAGGAAAGGTTGCTTGCTAAGAGGAAAAGGAGATACAACAATCAGCATTTGGTGGGAATCTCCCAGTTACTATTGTCCCAAAAGGCAGAGACATTAAGGCTAGCTACAAGCCTATCTCTGGAATTACCTGGTGATTTCCTGAATATGAGTTAGTTAGACCTCCAGGGGGTTTCTGACCCAATTCGCAGTGCATGGGTTCAACCTCTTCCTCTTGCACAGCTCAGCCATACAGCCATAGCAGGGCATGTTTTAAATCAAAGCCAATTAATATACCTTGCTAATTAAGTGTGGGGATGTATGGCCTGGTAACAGTTCCTCCACTAGAAATATCCACAGCAATGGAGGCACAAAGTAACAGGGATGGGAACTACCAGAGGGAGGTTTCACCAGCTTAAACACTCATGCAGCTTTCCACCCTCCTTCTCTTCGTGGCACATTACCCTAATACAGTGGTTCTCAACCTGTGGGTCCCCAGATGTTTGTGGACTTCAGCTCCCAGAAGCCCCAGCCACTATGGTCAATGCTCAGGGCTTCTGGGAGCTGAAGTCCTAAAACATCTGGGGACCCACAGGTTGAGAACCACTGCCCTAATAGAAAAGGTTTGAAATTTATAAAAAAAATCATGTATTTAGAATCCCAACCATAGATCCTAGGGTAGCTTTCACATGAGGTAACCTAAAATCAGCAAGAGAACTGCCCATGGTAGAAGCAGAGAAGACACAGAAAGAATGCAATAGAGACAGGTGTCCGGGCTGTTCTCTGAACTACCTTTTAGCATCCCCTTTGGGGGTGGTTCTCAAGAAAACGCTTGGGGAATTTAGACTCATTCATTTTACGCTGAAGGGGCATTAGTTAATGATGCCATCCCCCTGGAATTTTGCTCCATACTCTATGCCTCCTTTGATCAGGTGGTCCGCCTGGTCAGGGCATGTGGCCCAGGGGCATTTACGGCAAAGTGTGACATTCAGTCTGTATTTTGCTTGCTCCCAGTGCATCTTGACAATTTTTGTTTGTTGGGTTTTAAGTTCAGCTGGGCATGGTACTATGACATGCCCATACCCATGTTGTGTTCGGTCAGCTACGCAGTCCTTGAGACCTTTAGCATGTTCTTAGAATGGGCAGTGAAGGACAGGGCAGGGGGACCTTTTATGAACCATTATTTAGATGACTTTCTCATGGTTGAAAGCACCAAGACAGAGGAATGTTCTACGTTACTTGGGATCTTCCAGTCATTGGCCAATGAAACAGGCATTCTTCTAGAAGATAAGATAGAAGGGTCTTCCAGTTCACTGGTCTACCTCAGGATTGCATTGGACTCAGTGCAAGGGGTTTCTCATTTGCTGCATGATAAGCTGGAGGGACTCAGGGAGCAGCTTCACTGCGTGTTTGCCTGCAAAAAAGCCATACTTAAGGAGGTGTGGGTGAAAGTCCATCTCAATTTCACCAGTAAGGCGGTATCACCTGGGAAAGAGGCATTTGTGCCCTACTGGCCAGCGCTAGGCCTTTCCACCATATGTCCAGGTTTCTGGAGGATTACAATGGGGTCTCCCTTTGGCAGGAGGTATGGGAGCCAGGAATGGTGCGCTCCAATGCAGGGCATTGGATTTGGTGTGTATTATGGCACACATTGATGTGCTTAAAGATAAACAATGGTATAGCTACAAGCAAACATCATACTCACATTTTTGAACTATTTCCTACAGTAATGGCCGTCATCATGGACCAAACAATTTAAGGACAAGAAGGTATGTTTTTGGTATGAAAATCAGGCAGTTGTCACAGAAAGCAACAGGCAATCATTGAAATTGGAAAGGATCATAAGACTTGCCCACAGGTTTGTTTTGATCTACTTGTCTGCTAACATAACGTGTACAGCTCATCATGTTCCAGGCCTGGATAATGGGATTGCAAAGTCTCTGTCAGGAACTGAATCCACACACACAAATAGTACGGTGCATAAGCACTATTTATTTAGAGTGTGGTACATTGTACAAGACTTTAGTGAGGAGACTGCCGGTCAAAAGGAAATGCAAAAGCTTTAGATTCCCCACGTTCCCTCCCCTTTTCCTAGAGACCTTGAAGCCATAACAGCCAAGCAGCGCTTATCAGCACATTCCTAGCAGGTGTTTATATAATGGTCTCTGCTACCTAGGTTTCTTTGGTTTCAAGCAGACTGTTACTTATGCTGGACTTCATATCCCATTACTTAAAATGGAGGGCATCCCAATATCCTGCCCCTCCCAAAGGAAAAAAAAGAAACACATACTACATGTCAAGTGAAAGCTGTGTGGGTTAGCAAAGCTGAGAAGGGTTGATGGGAATGGAAATTGGGGACTTGTTAGAAGGGGAAGGAAGTTGAGAACTATAGACAACAGGAGAATTAAGACATGTAAACATTTAGTTAGTTGGAGGGGGATAGCAGTGTCCATTTGCAGATTCTACGATCAATGACTTAAGAGACTCTGGCAAGGTAGGGGTCAGTTGATGAAGAAGTCTGCAAAGGGGCCGGTTTGAGCAAGCTGCAATGAAAAACAGGGTGGATGAGTTTGTATTTTGGAAGCAGAGAAAGTTCAAACCTGACTGCATTAAGGGCTCGCTTGATGGGGAAAGGACCAATGTATTTAGGGGCGAGTTTTTTAGAAGGCTCCTCAAAAGCCAAAATTTTGTGTGGAAAGGAAAACAAGGTCCCTAGGTTTGTAGTTAGGGTTGCATTGCCTTTTTCTATCAGCAAAGCATTTGTGAGATGCTTTAGAAGATTCGAGTGCAGAGCAAACAGAGTCCCAGCTTTGAGTGATTTTTTGAGCCCAGTTGGCAACAGATGGGGGAACGCTAGCCTTGTCCTGTTCAGAGATAGGTGGAAATCGCTTGAGCTCTGTGCCGTAGATAATTTCAAAGAGAGATGTACAGCTGAATTATAGGCAAATTCGGCGAAGGGGAGTAGAGGCACCCAATTATTTTGGTTAGAGTTAATAAAGCAGCAGAGGTATTGTTCTAGAGTTTGATTGACGCGTTCAGTCTGTCCATCAGTTTGTGGATCAGCTGCTACTCAGTTTTTGGACAATCCTGATGGATTTGAGGAGCAAGGTCCAGAGCTTGGAAGTGAAGATTGTTTCTCTATCTGAGATAATGCGGGTCAGGAGGTTGTGGAGTTTCCAGACATTAGAGATGAAAAGGTCAGCAAATTTTTCTGCAGTGGGGACTTTTTTGAGAGAGATGAAGTGGGATTGCTTCGAGAAGTGGTCTGTTACCACCCAGATGACATGGTGACAATTTGGGAGACCAACTATGAAGTCCCAGGAGACGGTGTCCCAGGGAGCGGAGGGTGCAAGGAGGAGTTGGAGAAGTCTGTGCGGTTTCGATGTAGGAGGTTTACATATGTTGCATGTAGCACAGCTCTTTATGTATTCTTAGAATCATAGAATCATAGAGTTGGAAGAGACCCCAGGGGCCATTGAATCCAACCCTCTGCTATGCAGGAACACCCATCAAAGCATTCCCAACAGATGGCCATCCAGCCTCTGCTTAAAAACCTCCAAAGAAGGAGACTCCACTACACTCCGAGGCAGCATATTCCACTGCCGGACAGCTCTGACCATCAGGAAGTTCTTCCTGAGGTTCAAGTGGAACCTCCTTTCCTGCACTTTGAATCCACTGCTCCTTGTCTTAAGTCTCTGGAGCAGCAGAGAACAAGCCCACTCCCTCCTCAACATGACATCCCTTCAAATATTTAAACATGGCTATCATGTCCCCTCTTAACCTTCTCTTCTGCAGACTAAACATACCCGGCTCCCTAAGCCGTTCTTCATAGGGCATGGCTTCCAGACCCTTCATCATTTTGGTCGCCCTCCTCTGGACATGTTCCAGCTTGTCGACATTCTTCTTGAATTGAGGTGCCCAGAACACAAATGAGGCCTAACCAATGCAGAATAGAGTGGCACCATTGCCTCCCTCGATCTAGACTCCATACTCCTATTGATGCAACCAAGAACCAACTTGGCTTTCTTGGCTGACGCATCACCCTGCTGACTCATGTTCAGCTTGTGATCTACCAAAACTCCAAGATCCCTTTCACATGTACTGCTATCCAGCCGTGCGTCCCCCATCCTATATTTGTGCCTTCCATTTTTTCTGCCTAAGTGCAGGACCTTACATTTCTCTCTGTTGAAATTCATTAGCTTTGGCCCAGCTCTCCAATCTGTCAAGGTCATTTTGAAATTTGATCCTGCCCTCTGGGGTATTAGCAACCCCTCTCAATTTGGTATCATCCGCAAATTTGATTAGCATGCCCTCCACTCCTTCATCCAAGTCATTGATGAAGATGTTGACTAGCACTGGGCCCAGGACAGAACCCTGTGGCACCCCACTAGTCACTTCTCTCCTGGATGAAATGCTGTCATTGGTGATCACCCTTTGGGCTCGGTCAGTCAACCAATTACAAATCCAACTAACAATAGCCTTGTCCAGCCCGCATTTTACTAACTTCTTTGTAAGAATGTCATGGGGAACTTTGTCAAAGGCCTCACTGAGGTCAAGATATGCTATGTCTACAGCATTCCCTTCATCTATCAAGCTTGTAACCCTATCACAAAAAGAGATAAGATTAGTCTGGCATGACTTATTTCTGAGAAATCCATGCTGGCTTTTAGTGATTACGGCATTGCTTTCTAAGTAATTACAAACTGACTGTTTAATGATCTGCTCTAGGATCTTTCCTGGAATTGATGTCAGGCTGACTGGGCAATAATTATTAGGGTCCTCTTTTTTCCCCTTCTTGAAGATGGGGACAACATTTGCCCTCTTCCAGTCTGCTGGGACTTCTCCTGTTCTCCAAGAGTTCTGAAAGATTATTGCAAGTGGTTCAGAAATGACTTCTGCCAGCTCTTTTAATATCCTTGGATGTAATTCATCTGGCCCTGGGGACTTGAATTCATCCAGTTTAGCCAGATATTCCTGTACTACCTTCTCTGCTTATTCTGTGCTGCACCACCCCGCCTCACCTGCTCCCTACGCCCCAGGTTGAGTACTTCTATCCCTTTGGGAGAAAATGGAAGCAAAGAAGGTATTGAGTAGTTCTGCCTTCTCTCTTCCCCGTTATTAATTGGTCACCTTCTCCATGCAATGATCCTATCATTTCCTTGTTTTTCCTTTTGCTGCAGACATATCAAAAAAAGCCCTTTTTATTGTTTTTGATGTCTCTGGCAAGCCTGAGTTCATTCTGCGTTTTAGTTTTTCTGACCTTCTCCCTACATCTCCTGGCTATTTGCTTGAATTCCTCTTTGGCAGTTTCACCATTTTTCCATTTCCTGTACATGTTTCTTTTAGCACTTAAAACATATTTGAACATATTTGGTTAATCCTAGCCAGTGGAAAAGTTTCCTGATGGCATGAAGTGTCTTGAGGAAGCCGAAATGCCTGGCAGGTTTAGAATCATGATATCTTCTAAGTACCTCTGGTCTGCAGTCTGAAGGGACATATAACTTGGTCCCAATAAAAACTACACCATTAGTCCAAGTAACTGCAGTAGGGTGGCTGTTTAGCCAATCATCAGTGGCATAAGCATTTTTTATGGCTTGCACGAAAGCAGAATCGAGTGTGGAAGACACTGAGGAGCAGGCACGTTCTTGTGCACATGTGGTAACTTGCATTCCCAGTATGTCGGGGTTAATATAGTCTGTTCTTTAGGGGGCGAGGAATAGCTTGGCAATTTGTGGCAAGTGAGCCTAGAAAGAGGGTTAGCCAAGGCTTTTGTTTTACCTGGTTTGAAAACAATTTTAAAGTTAAATTGCTGGAAAAATTCAGCCCAGCTGCTTAGGGCTCAACCTTCCGGCAGTTTTTAAGGCTTCCAGGTTGCGGTGATCAGTCCAAACTTGGAATGGAGTTTTGGAACCTTACAAGAAGTGCCGCCAAGTCAAAAGGGCAAAGGAGATGGCCATGGCTTCTTTTTCCCAATTCGACCAGTTACGTTGCGATTCAGAAAATTTCTTAGAGATGAAAACACACAGTTTCAGGGGAAAGAGGAGCCGCGGAATGGCATAGGAGGCTAGAGCTGATTCTCCTGCAAGCCAATAAGTAAAAAGTTAAACAATCTCTTCTGAATGGAAAGAAAATAGTAAGTAACTGCGAAAATAAATATCGGAAGGAATGGGGCACAAAATAGGCTGGACTAATCTGAATTTAAATAGACCGTATTTTCATTTGTGCCAATCTGACCAGACAAAGTTGGCTGATATCTAAAAGCCTCAAACACTTAATTAAAGCAATAAATTGTAAATATAGACACTGGAATGTCTTAGGCAGGAAAAAAAACAAACTAATTGAACTCTAGTTGAAGTTTGGACTTAGAGAAAGGAAAATAAATTTTACTTTCATTTTTGCGGCCAAGCGGCTGCCAAGTTGGCTAATGTCCAAGACACCAAAGGCTTACAAAATAAAATCCGAACAGCCTGCTGCAGTGGTTTGGAAAAGAGTAGATCATCCAACAGATAAAAGCTATCAGTGCCTAATCAGAACAAACTCAGCCGATAGTTTAATATCTCACAGCAAAAGAGAAGAAATGGAAAGCAAAAATAAATCTAGCCCCATGAAGACATCAGAGATAGCACTGAAATCTAAAACTTCAGGCATACAGCTGGAAGATCAAAGGAATGGAAGAGGAAATGAGGATATGAAAAAATGGTTCCAGCAAGTTTTAATTCAGAACAATGAAGTCCTTACAGCTACAATAACTTCTAAAATACTGGGTGGGATGAATGAAGCTATCCAGGGCATAACAAAAGAAATTAAAAAATTGGATAAAAAAGTTGATACTCTGCAAGAAAAGCAAGATTATCAACAAAAAACATTTCATGCGCATACAGTAAGACTTGATCAGCAGGAACAGCAAATTATCGACTTACAGGACAATATTCGAAGGAATAACATGTGTATACACGGTTTTCCTGAGACCCCAAATGAAACTACAAGAAGTTTGAAGGAGGAATTTTTGAAATGGCTACAAAGCATTGTTCCTCAGACTACCTGGGTGGAGCATATTCATAGAGTAACAGTAACAGAGAGAGGTCTGACTCCCAGAGATGTGATTATGAGAGTGACAAGCTTCAATAAAAAAGATAATTTGATGAAAACAATTAGAAAACTTCCAGGACCACTGAAATATGGGGGTACTAAGATTGAAATTTTCAATGATCTTTGCCAGGAGACAATCAACTGGAGAAGAGGAATTAAACCCTGCACCACAGCTCTGCAAAGACCTGGAGTAAAACACAGTTGGGTACCCTATTTTTATTTTTTTGAAATTCCAGTGGGCAGGCAAGCAATACATTCTTTTGACCAGGGAGTAGAGTTCCTGAGAAACCTGAAGTTGATGCAGCAGGAGGAGATTGACAACGTGAGTGCAGCTGGAGGAACCAAGGAGATATAAAGAGGATGAAAAGTACAATAATAACAAAAAGGTGTGGGGGGGAAGTATATACACACACACACACACACATATATGTATGTATGTGTATCTGTACCCCCAGACAAGATGAGTGCAAAAAGAAAGAGTTATTCTGTTGAGTACAAGAAAGGAATTGTGGAGAACTCCCAGGGCAAGAATCTTATGGCTTTCTGCAAAGGGAAGAAGTTGGATATCCGAGTGGTCCAAAAATGGCAGGCAGAATACGATAACCTCAGTCTACAGGTGGACAGAGGAAATGCTAAGAAGCACAAGTGTGGTTCAGGTTGGCAACCTTTATTTCCTGAACTGGAAGACATGAGCAGTGAATGGATTGCTGACAGGAGAGCAAAGGCTTTGGTTGTGCGCAGGGCTGATGTTCAAGCATTTGCCCTTGCAATGGCACCACAATTCAAAATATCCCCAGAATTCAAAGCATCACAACACTGGCTGGATGGCTTCCTTCAGTGATATGAACTGTCTCTCAGAAAATCAACAACACTGTTTATGTTGGAAGATGCTGAAGTTATTAAGCGAGCACTTGCATTCAAGTCTTTTGTTGATGGCATCAACTTTTCTAAATACCAACTTTGCAACATCATTCCTATGGATGAAACTGCAGTGTTTATGGGTCAAGGAGCCTAAACAACAATTGAACAGAGGGGTGCCTCCTCAATTTACGTTCCCTCCACTGGTTATGAAAGTTCACTTGTTACCTGTATTTTGGCAATTTGTCTGGATGGAAAGAAAGCCACACCTCTTATCATCACTAAGGGCAAGAAAGATAAGATTGAACGTGTTTCCGGCATTTATGTTCTTGAAACCGAAAAAGCCTGGTGCACACAAGCAGTTATAAGGAAGTGGCTTGATTTAATGCTTCCACTTGTTTTGCGAGGTGGCCAAAGAGGTCTGCTAGTCTGGGATTCAGCCAGCACTCACCGTGCTAAAGACGTGAAGAACTTCCTTGCAGAGAGAAGAATAGATCAAATAATGATTCCTGCAGGAATGATTGCCTATCTGCAGACTCTTGATATTGCAATAAACAAGCCATTCAAAGACTATTTGCATATGGAAATTAACGACTACACTGAAAATAGAATGACAAGAAATCAGCGTGGAAACTTTGTGAAACCTAGCCTGCAAGAGGTCGTGATTTGGGTGAAGAATTCATGGGATAAAATCACTGACAGTGTTGTTGCCAATGCACTCTGAGCAGGTTACATGGATAAGAGCTGCTCATTTAATGAGAACTCTATTGCTCGACATGAAAGATTGGGGCCAATGCTTCTAAAGGAAATGGAGTCACAAGAAATTCAGGATAGAATTCCGGGTTTGGAGAGTTATGATGATGTTCCAGAAGAAGATGACTTAACTATATTTGAATAAACGTAGATTGTTGTACCATACTTAATAAAAATAAGACATCCCCTGAAAATAAGCCGTACTGTGTCTTCTTGACGAAAAATAAATATAAGACGGTATCTTATTTTCCAGGAAACACGGTAGATATAGGTAACAAAAGTATATAAGCAGTACGATATAGAATATGCTGAATAAGTATATGATTGCAATGGAATTGGAGAGAAATAACAATGTAAGCTTATTTTGTTGAAATTTCTTTTTTTCACTGCTATGTGCATCACATGGTGTTTTTCTTCTTTTGTTCTGTTTTTTCTTTATAATCAATAAAAAATTTTAAAAAAGAAAGCACATGGTTTCAGGTGTCTATCTTCATCGTTCAGAAGGAGTACTGCGCCCATAGCAAAGTCAGAGGCATCTGTTTGTATTATGAATTCCTTTTCTGTGTTTGGGAACAGCGGAAGTGATTCTGAGGTGAATCTGCGCTTGAGTGTGTCGAAAACAGTCTGGCATTTTTTAGTCCATATAATCCTTTTGGGGAGTTTTTCATTGGGGTTAGAAGACTTCTTCAGGAGGTCAGTCAGTGGGAGGGCAATTGTGGTGAATTTCTCTATAAAGTTGCGGTAGAAATTGGCAAAGCTGAGGAACTGCTGCAGTTGCTTCCTTGTCTTCGGGGCTGGCCAGTTTTAAATTGTTTCAATTTTGGAAGGGTCCATATTTAGGGTGCTGTTATAAATCTGATAACCAAGGTAGTCAAAAGTTTGAGTGTGAAACTCGCACTTAGAGTTTCACAACAAGGTCATTGTCTACGAGTCTCTGCAACACAGTGCAAACAAGCTCTACGTGTTGAGGCAGTGTTTCGGAGTAGATCAAGATGTCATCTAAGTAAACAACTACACAGTTGTACAGCAATTCTTGCAAGATAGAGTTAAGGAACATTTAGAATACTACGGGCCCTGATTGTACTCCAAAAGGGAGGACAGTCCATTGGTAATTTCCCAAGTGTCAGGTAGCCCTCCATATTTCATTATGGAATATGTAGTAGTAGTTAATTAGCTGCTTGCTTATAACCGAAGATACGCACCAGAGACCGTTAGATAAACAAAACCAGGTATGCAGCACTGATAAGAACTATCAGCCTGAGCTGGGCTCTTTCTTTTTTTTTCTCTCTTTTTTTCTTTTTTTTTTTTTTTAAACACAAAGCCTTAAAATTACAGCCTTCCTAAGCAATACATGAAATTTAAACCATCTTGGCATAACATCATTTTCAATTTAACAATGTCTAATTACCCTAAAGTTGTTACCAATCATACGAAAGAACATATATCAGTTCCACATTTCTTAATTAAAAATTTTGCTCCTTTTAGTTCTTCTTGTGTCCTCATCAGTACTTCCTTAACCTCCTCTAGTTCCCACTCTGTGATATTTAAACGTTTCTCAAATAATTCCTCCCTCCCTCAAGAGGAGAACCCCCTCTGTTTCTATTAACACAAATTACTTGATACCGTAATGTTCTTGTACTTTCCGCTTGTTGCAATTTTAGCTTCAATTGACCTGTTGGCCGTCTCAATCTTGTTCTTTACAACCTTTGTAATATTTATATTGTATTATTTATATTATGTTATTTTATTTTTATTTACATTTATCATAATATTTACATTTATCATAATATTTAATGTCCAATCAAAGCCACTAATTCTTTTCTAACAAAGTCTGGAGTTTTTCAACTTTATTCCATTCTTCTTTGTTCTTATTCTGATTCTTACCTCTTATCAGCATTGTTAAATTGTCCATTTCTTTATATTCCATCACTTTGACTATCCAATCTTCAATCTTCGGGGTCTGGTTTTTCTTCCATTCTTTTGCAAAAACGATTCTCGCTGCGGTGACCATATACAAAATGATTCTCCAATGTTTGTTCCTATTACTTAGTTCAATTTTATTTAGAATATTCAATAAGAATAATTCTGGAGTGTAAGGTATCTTTATTTCTAGCACTTCTTGCATTGTTTCTTGTATTTTCTTCCAAAAGGCTTTTGCTTTAACACAAGTCCACCAAATGTGGTAATACGTACCATTATCTCTACCACATTTCCAACATTTATTTTCTTTTAATTTGTATATTTTACTTAGTTTGACTGGGTCTAAATGCCATCTGTGCAACATTTTTAAATAGTTTTCTTTCAAATTTTGAGCTGCAGTAAAATTAATTGTATTAATTTTAATACAATTAATTGCCAGCTTCTTTCCCAATGATCTAACAATATCTCACATCCGATATTCTGTGCCCACACAATCATATTTGGCTTTATTTGCTCAGACTCCAGTTCTCTTTCCAAGAGTATATTGTAGAATTTGGAAATCATTTGTTTGTTCAAATCAAAGAATATTTTCTCGAATACCTCCTCTTTCCTCTCTGTTTCTATACCTTCTATCTTTCTATCCGTAATGAACCTCTCTTTCAATTATCTGTACAGGAACCAATGACATCGGAATTCCTCCTCCTCCAATAATTCTCTTGATTTTAATTCTTGCTCATGGTTTTTCCCCTCCACGATTTAAGTCCTTATAACGTATCAATTTTTCATCTTGCATAAAACGCTTCGTGGGGGGAGATCCATAATGGAATTTTTCAATAAAAATTTTTCTTAATCTTTCGCCAGATTAATAGAAGGGGCTTCCTTATGAAATGATTGAGGAATTCTTTATCAAGCTTTTCTTTCCCATACCAGACATAAGCGTGCCAGCCCATCCGCATCCCGGAGCTCCCCAAATTTAATAATTTCTCATTGTGTAATGTCACCCACTCTTTGACCCACACTAAAACATTTGCCTGGAAATATATCCTTAAATCTGGAAGACCAGCACCCCCTTTCTCTTTTTTCTCTGTAAGTGTTTTCCATTTTATTCTTGATCTTTTCTTGTTCCATATGAAGTTTGTTAATTCTTTTTGCCAATCTTTAAGTGGTTGTTCAGTTGTTAGTATCGGTAAGGTTTGAAAAAGGAACATTAATTTTGGCAAGATAGTCATTTTAATTACAGTAATTCTTCCAAGCAATGAAAGTTGTAAGGAGTGCCATTTATTAGTAGATTGTTTAATTCCTTTCCAGGTGGTTTTATAATTATTTTCGAACAGTTCATTGTTCCTTTTGGATATCCAAATACCCAAATATTTAACTTTTCTTCCATATTTAAATCCTGTTACTTGAATTATTTCTTTCTCTTCGTCTGTTCTTATGTTTTTGGTCAAAATTTTTGTCTTTTCCTTGTTTACTGAGAATCCCGCCACTTCTCCAAATTGATTCAATTTTTCTAATAATTTCCTTATGGACTCCTTCGGATCTTCTAATATAATAACCAAGTCATCCGCAAAAGCTTTTATTTTATATCCGTGCTTCTTTACTTTGCATCCTTTAATCTCGATATCGTTCTTTACTGCCCGTAACAACACTTCCAATGTAATTATAAAAAGTAAAGGTGACAATGGGCAACCTTGCCTGGTCCCTTTTTTAATTTCAAATTTCCAGGTCTTTTCACCATTAATGATCAGTTTTGCTGTTTGACGTTTATAAATTTCCTTGATCCAGCCAGATAGGTATTACCAAAGTTCATTCTATCCAGGACTTCCATCATAAAGTCCCATCTTATGTTATCAAATGCTTTCTCTGCATCTATAAAGATAAGCGCCAATTTTCTCTCATTCCTTTCGTAGTGTTCAATAATATTTATTATTGTTCTGATGTTGCTTCTTAAATGTCTATTTGGCAAAAAACCGTTCCGGTCTTCTCCAATCAACTCTTGTAGTATTTTCTTAGTTCTTTCAGCCAATATATTCATAAATATTTTATAATCAATGTTGAGCAGAGAAATCGGTCATAACTAGCTGGTTCTCTTAAATCCTTCCCTTCCTTGGGAATCAATGCTATATTTGCTTCCCCTCACGATTCTGGTCTTCCATCTGCACCAATTTCATTGTATAATTTAGACAAGACTGGTATCAGCTCCTTCTGCATTGTCTTGTAATATATTGCAGTGTATCCATCTGGGCCTGGTGCTTTCGAAACATTTAATTTGTTGATCGCTTCTTCTATTTCTGTTACTGATATTTTTGCACTCAACAATTTCTGTTGTTCTTCTGTAAGTTCGGGGATGTCTCGTTTCTCCAAATACTCAACAATTTTCTTTTGGGTGTTCTTTCCTTTGACATTGAAAAGATCACTGTAGTATTTATGAAATACTCGTTTAATAGTGTCTGGATCTGTAGTTATCTTATCACCAAATTTTACCTCGGGAATTATTCTACTTTCTCTTTCTTCCCTTGATCTAAATGCTAGCCATTTCCCCGGTCTATTTGCTTGTTCAAAGAATTGCTGCTTTTGTCTTTTTAATTTTCTACTTAAGTCCAATTGATGTTCCGAATTTAACTGTTCCCTCAATATTTTCAGTTCCGTAAGAATCTTGACATTTGACGGATCCTGTCTCACTTTTTTCTTTTCTTTTCTTTTTTCTTTGATTTCTTGGAACCTCTTATCTCTACTTTTCTTTAATTCGGAGCCCCATTGGATAAAGTAGCCCCTCATTGCTGCTTTGCTGACATCCCATATCGTCCTTGTTTTCATATCTTCTGTCACATTTTCTTTGAAATAGTTCTTAATAGCCTCTTTTGTCTTTTCCAAGTATTTGTCATTCTGTAATATGAAATCATTCAATCTCCAATTAGCACTTTTCTTTTTTTCCAAGATCTCTATTTGAATGGGATTATGATCCGAGTTAATCTTAGGTAAGATTTCCATCTCCTTCACCTTGTTAAGTAGGCCTTTAGACATCAGAAACATATCGATCCTAGACATTGATCTATGAACTTCCAAACAGAAAGTGAACCCTTTTGAGCTTCCCCGTTTAAATCTCCAAACGTCCTGTAGGGACATTACTTCCATAAGCTTAAAAAAGGATCTGGGGAGCTTTCCCTGTTGTTTTTTTACATATTTTAGATCCAGTCCTGTCTTTTTCTGGGTCCAAGACCCGTTGAGATCCCACATTAACAAAAAATTGTCCTGATTCAAATCATTTGAGTAGTTTAACAACTCTTGTAACAATTTCTGGTAAAATTTGCTTTTGTCTTCTATTGGGGAATATACTCCAATCAGTAGAATCTTCAAATTTGGCAACTGAACCTCGACGCCTACGTAGTGGCCTTGATCATCACAAAACTTTAATTCAGAGGGGAATGTCCTGTTTATATATAAGACCACTCCCTTTTTCTTATTTTTAGCAGCTGAAATGTAGCTTCTTCCTAATTTAGAGTTCATTAAGTACCTTGAGTCTTTATCTTTGATTCTTGTTTCCTGCAAACAGGTAATATCTGCTTTCTCTTTCTCTACAAAGTGAAAAACTTGTCGTCTTTTGAAGTCTGAGTTAAGTCCTTTAACATTCCAGGATATTGTTTTAATCCCCATTGTGTTGTTGTTAATTTTGCCAGAAATTATACTTCTTCTTCTTCTATATATGTGTCTTCTATTTCCAGTTCTTGTCCTCCTTCTTCTTCCTGTTCCTCCACATCATTATCAGATATCTCGCTAATTGACTCCTTCTCCTGTTCCCCTTCTTCTAGTACTTCTTCCTTCTTCCTTCTTCGGTCTTTCCGTTGTTCCTTACCGTATTCTACTTTTTTTAAGCTCTCTCCTTTTCTTTTCTCTTCTGTTATTTCCGCCATTACTTCGATCCGTACTTTCCAACTCTTTTTTCAGTCTATCGTATGTTTCCTTTGCTCTTGATATGCTTGTGATCTTATATCTTCTTTGTTTATATGAATATGTCAATCCTTCAATCCATTCCCACTTATATGTTATTTTATATTTCTGAAACAGTTGTGTTAGGAACTTGTAATCTTGTCTCCTTTTTAGTATTTCATATGAGATGTCCTTGAAAACTTTTATTACATTATCTCCCAACATTAATTGTTTTTGGTAATTTGTCTGAATTAATAAGTCTCTTATTCTTGATCTGGTAAAGCAAATTACCACATCCCTCGGCCATCCCTTTTCCTTAGCCACTCTTGAACTTATTCTGAAAATCTTATCCACTTCCTGTTCCATCCTATCTATCTCCATCTCCACAAATGTCGCCAAGATTGGGATTAATTTTTCATATAAATTTTCGCTCGTTGCCTCTGGAATCCCTCTTAACTTGACACATCTATCACAATATCTGAGTTCTTGATTGTTTATTTGCAATTCTTCATGTTTCTGTCTTGTTTCCAGTACCTCCTTTCCTTTCTCTAGTTCAGTTGTCCTTGTTTGTAACTCTTGGACCTCTTCATTTATTGCATCCACCTCTTTATTCATCCTGTCCAATCTTTTCCCAATCGTTTCAATCTCCTTCTTTATTTCAGCTTTTATCTCTGATCTTGTCTCTTTCAGCTCTTGCCTCATTTCCTGTTTGAGACTTTTAATTTCTTTTAAAATTTCTCCCACCTGTTGCCCCATTTCAATAGATGTTCTTCTCTTCTGCTTTGCTGATTGAAATTGTAGTTGGGTTTGAGCTTTACTGCCTTTTCTCAGTCCTGTAGCCATACCGGTTAAGTTTTAATTGAAATTTAATGAGAATTTCTTCTTCTTACCAGCAGATGGCAGTCTCACGCCTTTTATAAATTCTATCCAGTATTTCACTGGTTAAAAAATTGTTTCTCTTCCTAATTGCCGCTTATTATATTCTTTCAGAGTATGTTTCTAGCTTGTAACTACACCAAGGTCGACTTATCCAAAACAATACTCCTTTAGTTTTCTACTTGGTCTTACCAAATTCCTAAAGGAGAAAGGAGCTATTCTTTGTCAGCTTCTTTAACTCCCACTTCAGCTTTTACAGTCCAAATCAGTTGAGACAATCAAATACAATCCTGTTCGATTTAAACAATTAATTATAAAATTTGTCTGTATCAGTCTGTAAATATATAATTGACACCTGCTTTACTCCCACAAAATCAGTTAGTTAATTACAGTGTTAAGCTTGATTGAAACAGGGCTCATCTGAATTTTCACTAGAAAATAATAATCCCACTATAAAATATTTTGACCCAGAATGGTTATATCACTGTTCTTCTGCCAATCATCGCGAAACCTGTCTGTTTAAACTGGTTTCTCCATGTTTCCTTCTGCAGCGAACACCCAGCGGTTCTCCGCGGGTTCAAGCTGTCTTCGTCCTTTTCCCTGGCTTCTTGAGTTAATATCGAACAGATGTGTTTTCCAATTAATTTTATTGTTATGAAAGGAAGAATGAAAATATTTCTACAGCAAGCTCCCAGCAGTTACCCACAAACTCTAGCTGTTACTGTCCACTCCATGCTTCATTCCCTTTCTATTTCTTTCAAACTTTCTGTGTCTTCTGGTTTTCTATTTCTGTGCTTCGTATTACCAGTCAAATCTCCAAAGTCTTCTAACAGATTGGGTCTGTTTATGCCTTCTAACTTTGTAAGTCGTAATTGATATTTTGTAACAACCGCTATGTATCTCCGTGTCTTTAATATCTGTTCTTAATTATTTTCGGTGAGCTCAAACACCATACTCCCATTGCGTCTTCCTACACTCTTCTTTCCCAATCCCGTCTTCGCCTGAGCTCAAGCCTGATACATTGTATAGTCTTATCATCTTTGATCTGTATTTCTCTGTTGCGTGTAAAAAACTTTCTTAATCGCTTAACTCCTTTGTAGTATGTGGTATATAAATAATATATAAGTCATCAATCATGAATAACCCCAAAAATTTACTTCTGTTGGGCGAGGGTATTTTGATATTACAGCTGGGAGCAGACGTATGGCTCCACTTGAACTTTTAAAATTTCGCCTTCCTCATCCTCTTCCCCTCCTGTCCGAATTTCTGCCAATTAATTTCCAAAAGTTTTAAGTCTCAATTTCACTAAAGTCCTTTGTACCCACTTTCAACAGTCATGTCAGAATATCTTCATCTCTTGTTTCCCCTCTCCCTCTTGTCTTACCTCCCAAATCCTTTGTCTGCTTTAAATCTCATTCTGATCTATTTCCTTGACTCAATTCCTTATTAGTAGTCCGGTCGATCATAACAGTTTGAGAAAATAATGATGGTCTTTAGATTCGGTTTGCTTCTTGCAATGTAAACTCACCACAATAAAAAAGTTTCGGATGCCACTAAATTGCATTAGCAACTACAACATGTGGACACGGTGCTCTTCAGTCCCCTCGCTCTTTTCCAGCTTCAGAGCCCCCATCGTGGAAGTTCCTCCAGCCTAGAGAGCGGAATCGGACCCCTGACGAGCCCTTCGGATCCCCTTTACCGGGGGGATGCTTGCCGCCTGTCTAAAGAAGCAGCTATCTGCACAGGATGTCAGAATCAGCGAGAGCTCTTCGCTGTTCTGACGATCACGGTGCCATTGAAACCCGGAAGTCCTGAGCTGGGCTCTTTCAAGGTTTCTTGATATCTATTACTGTGGGAAAGAATCTTTTGCTTCTAATGTTTGGTTTCTGCTAATTGCCTCCAGTCCACTCACTGAAGTCCTGTACAATGCATCACACTCCTAATAAATCGTGTATTTGCACTGTTACATTTGTGTGTGTGATTTCGGTTCCTGACACCAAGGGAGTAGAGAAACTAATGAGCCATTCACTGTCAGAGTCTATCCTAATCTGACAGAAAGCCTCCTTGAGGTCCAGTTTTGTAAAGTATTTATCTTGTACTAGTTGGCTCATTATGTCCATCATGAGCAGAACCGGGTAAACATTAGGTAGTACTGCCTGATTTATTAAATTGTAATTCACAATGAGCCTAGGATCTCCTTCGTTTCATTTTTGACAGAAAAATATTGGGTTCGCCATTGGCACAGAGGAAGGCTTAATAAAGCCACGTTGCAAGTTTTTGTTCAAGAATTTCTTCAGGGCCTCTAGCTCCTGCTTGTTCATGGAGTAAATTTTTGGTTTGGGAATTTTGGTGCCATCTACCAATCTTAGTTTACAGTCAAAGTCTCTATGTGGTGGGAGTTTATCTGCTTTGTGGTCTTCAAACGCCTTCTGCGGGTCTCAGTACTCCTGTGGGATTTTCTGCAATTCTTCAGCACTAAGCCCAAGGCCCATGTTCTGTTTCGATAATTTATCAGTGGGCGTAATTTGGGTGTTTGGTACTGTTTTTGCCCTTTTTGTTTGTTTTAAAACGCCTCGGGTCCAGTCTATCTTGGGATTATGTCTTTTTAGCCAAACGAACCCAAAGACTACTTGGAATCTGATTTTGTTTGTACTAGGAATTTCAAGTGCCCCAGGAGGCTTCCCACCTGAACAGGAATGGGTTTGGTCCTTTCCCTGATGGGGCCTCCAGCCATATGCGAGCCATCCATTTGCAATAAGCAAACAGCCTTTTTAAGGAATTCAAATTCTGCGGCAAGCTCTTTGGCCACCACGGGGTTTAGCAAGCTTATAGTACATCCCAAGTCAATTAAAGGGAAATTCTGATGAAGAGCTTACCTTGGAATGGAGACTTATAATAGATTATTTAAGGGAATATGAGGGTAAATTGACAATTTTAAGGTTTTGAACTTGCATACTTCTGTTCCTTTTAACTTTTAATTTTGCTGCTATCATGAGAAAGATATTATGAAAATTAAATAGAATAATAGGTTGTTTCCATTCTAATATTATAGTATGTTTAAAAGAGGAAATTGATTTATTGAGGATTGTGACGAACCCGATGGGAGGGGGTCTTGACAACAGAGCCTCCTTGGCAACTGAGAGTGTTTAAGCTGATTGGCTGGTGAAATGGAACCTTGGATAGCCCAGGAGAGGGGCTGGTGGAAAGAGGAAAACAACGGATTTTAACTGTCTGGCGTGTGCTTGAAGAGGAGTGTGATTTGTGGTGTGTTTGGGAGAGTTGAAGAGCTCTGTGGGAGAGAGAGAACTGAGAAATTGGGTGTACGAGAGATAGTGAATGAAAGAGAGAGAGAGAAGAATGGTGTGCTGTTTATAAACATTTAGATACAAGATACATTTAAAGCAATAGTGTTACAATAAATGTTTGAAGTTCTGTGTTCTTTAAAACTGTGTCACAGAGTCTTATTTTGAATCCTGGGATATACACGCTACCAATAATATCACCTTGACCTTAGTGCCAACAGTACCACAGTCTTGGAAAATATAAATCACTGCTGATCTTTACATCTGGGAGAAGGGCAGATTTAGAGAAGACAGTAAAAAGGGGGAGAGTCCTGAAAGGAAGAAGCGAAGGGGGACAAGAGTGAGGAAGGTTTACTGTGTTCTCAGAGAGGGAGAACTGAGGCAGACCTGTTTGTCCTGGCCCTGGCTTGATTCAGAGATCTCCCTGACTGTTCAGGGACACAAAGAAGTGTCAGGCTGGTCAGGCCTTGAGTGCATGGCTTGGGTGTGTCTTTCGCACTCGGCAGTGATGGGCGGTGGTTTGGTTTTTCTGCACTAACAAGGATTAATTAACAGTGTTTGAAATTAAATAGAAATATTTTGTATGACAAAAGTATATACTATGACACAGAAATTTACTATGACATAGAAATTTAAGAAATTTAGAATTTCAAATAGTTAAGGAGTAATAATGAGCAACAACCTTGATCACAATTCTGAGTAACAACTTTAAGTTAAGTACATCTACCTAAGTAGGAGCTGTTTGCAACAAGAATGGGAACTACTTTTAATTAGTTGTAGGCTTTTTTCTTTTATTTAGTTTAGCTCATTTGTTTGTGTTAGTTTAAATATGTTTTGATGTGTGTAAATTGTTAGTTTAATTAGCTAGTCTTTTTATTTTATGTTTGAGCTGTGTTTATGTTTTTTGTGTTTATGCATAAAAACTTAAAATTTTTAATTGTTCTGCCACTATAATCAAGGATTGCCTTTGGATGATCATCCTGATGATGATCCACCTTCTGGCATACTATTAGGAGGTCAATATTAGCCTAAGGCTATGGTACTGAGACACTAGCGTTAGGCTACTTTTGATGTTCTGCATACAAAAATATTTTGTTTTGAGATCACATAATATTAATTTACATGTTGTTCACAGTTGTGCACTGGCTTTGGAATGTAAATAATGGCTATAAAGCCTTCTTTCTCTTAGTTGCTGAAGTTTTATCAAGCTCTGTCAGGTTTCAGAGCCTCCTCTACAAGCTGCGCACTCATCTTGATACCTACTTCATCTCATTGAAAACAATAGCATTTGAATTATTAACATTTTTTGGTTTCCATGATAAGTCCCAGAACATATCCTCCATGGTTATTGGCGACCTACTGCTTAATTATGTAAACTAATACCAACTGAAAATGTAGAGCTAAAAGGATTTGCCTCCAGAATATTATTTCTTACCATTTAGAAAAAATTCTTGGAATCTTTCATAGTCTATATCACAAGGACTTACCCCTCGTGCATTAATTTTTTGATGTCTCAATGAAGCATGAATGCAGCAAGCCCCTAGGTGCCCTAGTAGGAGACATTGATTCAGTTGACATGTCCCAAGAGAGATCTAAAACCCAAGCAGCAAAACAGTCTGGTGTGAAATGGGGTCTTAAACTTAAGCTGGAGGTGCTTGCTCAGCTGGAACAGATTTCCTCTGTTGAAATTTCTGAGAAAGCCTATTCATTCACATATAGAAACACATGGGGGGTGGCTGGGAACCAGCAGCAAAATAGCACAGTCTTTGCTTTCTTCTGAAATTTTTTCCTCACTGAGTCTTATGCCTTTGGGTGTTGTCATAGCTGCTCATGGGGGAAAAAGGACAGTTCTATAAGGGAGCTATGAGAGTCAATTATGTTGTGATCTACACACCTGGGAATAATTTTAATCATTAAAAGTGACAGAACTCATGTAAGTGTCCAGACTGTTCACGTTAGAACTTTAAATTTCTGGGGCAGCAGGGAAGAGTTTTACCCACTCGTCTCTGTGACAGCCCTTGAGGTATGTAAAGAGTGCAATCATGTCACCTCAAGAAGCTGAACATGCCCAGCTCCTTCAACCTCTCTCCATATGTTTATTCTTCATATTTCTTATCTTTGTTGTCCTTCTCTGAACCTGCTCCAGCTTGTCTATATCCTTATTAAAATGTGGATTACTCCAGATGAGATCTGATGAGGAATGAATATATTGGGAATATGACTTCCCTCGCATTGAAAACTCTGCTTCTATTAATGCAGGTAAAAAGGCAGTCATGGTCTTTGTTGCAGCAACACACTACTGGCTCATGTTCAACTTATGATCAACAATAATCTCAAGGACCTTTTGGCATGTAGTAGTGCTGAGCCATGTATTCCCACTTTCTATACCTATGTGTTTGGTTTTTGGGACTCCACTCAAGACATCCTTTGAGCCCGAAGCACAGCCATTCATAACAACTCTTTGTGCATAGTTTTCCAACCAATTATTGATCCATCTGACAGTGTTCCATCTATTCCACATTTAATCAAACTGTATATAGGCAGGCACACATAATTACAATAAGATTTGCTAGAGTAGAATCCCATTCTTTCCCAGCTCAAGCTGTATTGCACTGTTTATTGCAGAAGCAACCCTCTAATTTGATATTGAAAGTCAGCTTTTCTCCAGCCCTCCTTCACCATCATCCCAATGTCAATGCTGTTAAAAAAGAGCACAAGGAAGAAAAGGAGTCTGAGGAATTGCAAAAAGACTTTATAAAAAGGAGCTTGTTGTCAGAAGCTTTCTTAACTGAAGGATACCTTTAGGATCATAGTTCTAACTGAAACTACTTTTGATTTTTTGCTCCAGCTGACGTTTTTTGAGAGAATCATCACAATAAACATTTAAGTTTTAGAAAAAATCTGACTTGCCCTGTTGTTTCACTTACTCAATACTTGGTGTCTCCCGGGGAGTAAGACTCTCTTTCACCTGCACTCTTTGGTTTCTTTCTACATCCTGGCTGAGATGTTTTTATTCCACAAATTTTGACAGTTGACTGATAGTTGAGGAATAGGCTTTTGATGGATTGACGTGATACTTTTTATTACTATATTTTTAAAAGTGCTTTTTAATTGTTTTAATACTATAACTTGTTTAGTAGCTTTTTAACTTTCTAATTTCTTGCATCAGGTTTATTTGTATCTTTTTATCTATTGGTTGCAGCTACATGCTTTTGACTTACAGAGACTCTATGAATGAGAAATCTCAAAGAGATCATGTTATTAAAACCTGCTCAGATTTTGTTTGTACTTTGTCTTTTTTTAATATATTTTTAATATATATTTTTATTACACAAACATAAAAAGTAACAATATATAACAATACAAAAAAATAAAAATAAAACACAAGGCAATACATATGAATAAACAAACATTGTATGACAAAACTACAAATAACTACACCAACTAAACTACCAATAACTACGGAAAAACAATAAATTGAAAAAACATGCAATTTAAAAAAGGTGATTCCCACCCTAATTGCTAACAGCTCTCACTAAACAATTACATTTAAGTATTAAATCCTTAATTGAAATCAAAGTTAAAGCTTGTTGGTGATAGCAATCATAACCTTATCTATGTATCCCATACAGAAAATTTACCACATTCCTATAATATTAAAAAAATCATTAATGATTACTTGTTAAATTATTCTGTTATTTATATTTAAATTTATTCTAAGCAGCTGTACTAAACTCTGTTTAACTAAAAAAGGAAGATCTAAAACAATAAATCTATTTCATCTATATTTCTTTATATTTATGCTCATACTTATAATGCGAGTAATATAATATAAAAACCAATGATAAGCAATAGCAATTAGAATAATGATTAATCTTCAAAAATTATTAGTAAATCTTAAAAATTATTACTAAAACCCTATATTATGAATAATGTCAATCTCTTAACATAGCAACAAATTAAAATCCTTTATTGTTTCCATATTATGTATTTCATGTAGCACTGAAGAAGCCAAAACCTGAAGATATAAGCAAGTCGAAAACCTGTTATAATTGATTCACCTTCATTTTTCTTTAAGTAATCAATCAGACATTGCCATTCAGAAAGAAATTCACTTTTTGCTTCACCCTTTAACCTTGAAGTAAGGTTGTCCATTTCAACTATTCCCATCAATCTATTAAACCTTTCTTCCATTGATAGGATCTCCATTTTTCCCCCCAGTACTTTGCATATACCAGCCTCTCTGCCAGTATCATTTATTGGGCCAGTTCATTTTGTTTCTTATCAATAAGTTTGTCTTCTTCCCAAATTCCTAACAAATATTATTCAGGACTTTTAAGCATTTGGGATTTCAAAATCTTTTGCACCTCATTCTGCGTCTTAATCCAAAATTGTTTTGCTTTTTCATATGTTCACCACATATGATAGAAACATCCAACTTGATCTTGACATCTCCAACATTTGTTCGTCATGTTTTATGTACCTTTGTAAGTCTCTATGGTGTAAGCTACCAGCAATGCATTGTTTTAAAATAGCTTTCTTGAAGATCATAGCGAACTATATTTTTAATGTCCTTTGTTCATAGTTTTTCTCATTGGTTCATATGTATATTGTATCCAAAACTTCTTGCCCAGCTAATCATATATTCCTTTACTTGTTCATCTTCCATTTGTAATTCCAATAGGAATTTATATATTTCTCAATCAGACGATACCATCTGTACATAACAATAGTTCTAAATCTGATTTATTCTCTTCAAATTCTTTATTCTTTTTATCTTCTTTAAATCTTAGATAGAGTTGTCTGTATGAGAACCTTCCTCTTGTAATTGTCCTAACGATTTCATTACACAATCTTGATCTCGTTTTTTCTTGTAAACCGCAGGGTTCTGTCCTGGGCCCAGTGCTGTTTGGCATCTTCATCAATGACTTGGATGAAGGAGTAGAGGACATGATGATCAAATTTGCAGATGACACCAAACTGGGATAGGTTGCTAATACGTCAGAGGACAGGGTCAAAATTCAAAATGATCTTGACAGATTGGATTGCTGAGCCAAAGCTAACAAAATGAATTTCAACAGAGAGAAATGTAAGGTCCTACACTTAGGTAGAAAAAAAAATAGAATGCACAAATATAGGATAGGGAACATGTGGCTGGATAACATGACATGTGAAAGGGATCTAGGAGTCTTGGTGGACCACAAGCTGAAAATGAGTCAGCAGTATGCTGCGGCAGCCAAGAAAGCCAATGTGATTCTTGGTTGCATCAATAGGAGTATGGTGTCTAGATGAAGCGAGGTAATGGTACCACTCTATTCTGCTTTGGTTAGACCTCATCTGGAATACTGTGTCCAGATCTGGGCACCTCATTTCAAGAAGGATATTGGCAAGCTGGAACTTGTCCAGAGGAGGGCAACCAAAATGGTAAAGGGCCTGGACACCAGGCTTAGGCATCTAGGTATGTTTAGTCTGCAGAAGAGAAGGTTAAGAGGGGACAGGATAGCCATGTTTAAATATTTGAAGGGATGTCATGTTGAGGAGAAAGAGGGTTTATTTTCCACTGTTCCAGAGACTAGGACAAGGAGCAATGGATTCAAACTGCAGGAAAAGAGATTCCACCTAAACCTCAGGAAGAACTTCCTGACAGTCAGAGCTGTCCAGCAATGGAATATGCTGCCTGGGAGTGTGATGAAGTCTCCTTCTTTGGAGGTTTTTAAGCAGAGGCTGGATGGCCATCTGTTGGGAGTGCTTTGATATGTGTTCCTGCATGGCAGGGGGTTGGAGTGGGTGACTTCCGTGGTCTCTTCCAACTCTATGATTCCATAATATGTTAACCAGTGGTGATCAGCTCTCATCTGTGTTCTATTTCTCTTGTGGAGAAATCCAAAAAGTTGTTTTTGAACATAGTCTCATTTTATATTTATTTTGTAAGGGCATATCTAATACAATAATTCTTAAAAGCAACATTGACCTTAACTTTATCACACCCTAAGTACACATGACATTCAAATCATAGGTCAATGTCCTTCTAAATTCAGAAGTTTATTGTCATCTAGCACAATCTAACTTCTAGCCTACTTAAAATTCTTGGGTATTGTTTTTTGGGATTTTTATTGATTAAAATTTATTCACTTATCTATTAACTAGCAAAGTAGATTTTTAAATCTGGCAACCGAAAGCTCTCCTCTCTTTTACATCTTGCACAACTTTAAATTTCACTCTGGGTTTTTTACCTCCTCAGACAAATTTTGACAAATCTTTTTGCCATTGTTTAAATAGGCAATATTGAAATCATTTGGAAAAGAAATATCATCTTCGAAAGAACATTCATTTTTACTGCTGATTTCTCCCCAACAAAGACAAATTCCATTTCTGACATTTATCCAAATCACTCTTAATCTCTTCCCACGTCTTCTCATAACTGTTTTCATATAATTGACTAGAATTTCCGGCTAAATAGGTGCCTAAGTATTTTACTTTATCTTGATATGAGCTGCCTTGAATTGTAATTCTGAGAAGAAAATGGGATATAAATAAAATGAAATAAGATAAAATATGTCCTCCTAGGTAATGGAGCAGGGTCAAAACTGCAAAGCTATTTGCTGGTTGTCAATAAAGAAAATAGAATAGCTCTAGAGGCTATTGGGCTGTAATGTAAGTCCAAAAGTAGATGAGGTAACAGCTCTTCATGCTCTTAGAAACCAAAAGTGAGGCATTATTATTTTTTTCTCTAGGTTTCTCCAATATGATTCCTCTTCTCCTGGTCCCAGGAAGAACTGCAGACTTTCTGTGTATATGTCCTGTTGGTTACTTCTCTTGTAAGGAAATAAACACAGTGACAACAATCCACCCTGTCACCTGTGTTTTATTGAGAATCTCTGAGCAGGTCATTCCCTGGATGAGATTTTATTTTTCTGGGAGATATGAACACTGAAAGTATATACATTAGGCTTCCCATTCCAATGCAGCCAGTGGCAGAGACAAAACAAACTCAGCTGTTAGTTCCAGTCTGGCAAACAAGGGAAGCAATGGAAGCAGAGCTTCTCCAATAGTATTGCTGTCAGCGCGGGCGGAGGTCAAGCAGGGGCTGGACCGGAGCCGGGCACTAGCAGCACTAGTGCAGTCCTTTGCAGAAGCGCTGCAGCACACAATCTGGGGGGAACTTAAAGCAGGCCTTAGCAGCAGGTGTCAACAGAAAATGATAATGGGTTACTTCACCCGGAACGCAAAGAGGTTACTTCACCAAACGCTGGGGTAGGGTCTTGGAGGAACCAGGCGGCAGGAAGCGGGCTCGGACGGGACTGGAACAAGGCACGGGCGGCAGACGTCCTGGAAGCCGACGGTTGTTGCTCCGTGCCTCTCCCAGCCCCGCGTCTGCCTAAAAAGGCCTCTAAGCCGGGCAGCGGCCAATCCGGCCCGAGCACACGGCTGGGCTCACAGCTGCGCTACAGCTGGGAGCTCCCCGCCCCCAGGTGTTTCTCCTGTAGCCTCCGGGATCGGCGGCTGGCCTCCTGAGCCGCCGCCGCTGCTGGAACGTCGGCGGCAGGGCGGCGGCCTCAGCCTCTTCCGAGGCAGCCTCGCGAGTAGGCGGTGCCCCGAGATCAGACCCGGGGCCCGCCTCCTCCAGCGGGTCTCTGCCTGCCATGCCCAGCAGTACGGGAGCCTGGCCGGCGGCCTCCGCAACACCAGGACGATCCTCGGCGGCGGCCTCCGTCACACCCGGGAGACCCCTGCTGGGATCGGCATCCGCTGCAGCGTCCCGGCGATCCTCCCCCGGCGGCGGAGCCCTCCACAGTGGCCGCGCGGCCCCCATCGTCGGCTGCGCCCTCCGGAGGGCCCGGACCCGCCTCCTCCTCCTCGGAGGTAACTGCAGTGTCGGCCTCTGCGGCGCCTGCCGGTGCAGCCACACCCGAGGCCCTGACATCACTCCCCTCCCCAGGGTCGCCCCCCCTAGCCCGCAGGGGATGAGGTTTTGCCGGGCAGCGGCGATGGAAGGCCTGCACCAACTGCGGCGCATGGATGTCCGTCGCGTCCTCCCAGGAGCACTCCTCCGGACCATAACCCCGCCAGTCCACCAAGTACTGTAGGCGGCCGTGCCGCCGGTGGGAGTCGAGGATCCCAGCCACCTCAGACTCCTCCTCGCCATCGACGAGCACCGGAGCTGGCGGGACTCCGGGGCTGGTGTCTGGTCGTACCCCCGTGGCTGGCAGAAGCAGCGACCGGTGGAACACTGAGTGGATCCGCAGGTTGTGCGGAAGTTGGAGCCGGAAGGCCACGGGGTTTACCTGGACCCGGATGGTAAATGGGCCTATGTACCAGGCATCCAGTTTGCGGCTAGGGCGGCCGGGTGGGAGGAAGCGCGTGGAGAGCCAGACACGGTCCCGGACCCGCAGAGGCGGTCCTGGCTGCCGGTGCCGGTCTGCCCCTCGCTTGTACGCCTCCTTGGCAAGCTCCAGTTGCTCCCGCAGTAATTCCTGGATGGCCCGCAACTCCTGGAGTCACCAGTCCACGGCGGGCACCGCGGAAGGCGCCCTGACTGGCAGGAACCACCATGGGTGGAAGCCATAGTTGGCCAGGAACGGGGACTGCTGGGTGGAGGCGTGGACGGCATTGTTGTACGCGAACTCGGCCATGGACAGGAGGTTGACCCAGTCGTCCTGCTGGTAGCAACTGTAACACCACAGGTACTGCTCCAGCGGGGCGTTGGTGCACTCGGTCTGGCCATTGGTCTGCGGGTGGTGGGCCGATGACAACCGGGGCTCGATGTCCAACTGCCGCAACAAACACTGCCAGAACCGGGCGGTGAACTGTACCCCCAATCGGTCATGATCCCCTCGGGGAGGCTGTGCAGCCGGAAGACGTGCTCCAGGACTAGGCGTGCCGTCTCCTTCGCGGAAGGTAGCGCCGGACACGGGACGAAGTGCGCCATCTTCGTGAGGAGGTCCACCACCACTAGAATGACGGTGTGGCCCTTGGATGGAGGGAGCTCGGTGATGAAGTCCATGGAGATGGTCCGCCAAGGTCCTGTGGGGGTCGGCAGAGGCTGGAGCAACCCCGAGGGCCTCTCCGTCGGGTCCTTGGCACGGCGGCACACGGGACAGGAACGGATGTAGCGGTCGACATCCCCGCGCACCCTGGGCCACCAGAGCTCCCGGGTCACGAGGTGCAGGGTCTTGAACAGGCCAAAGTGCCCCGCGGGCCTCCCGTCATGGCAGAGGCGCAGCACTTCCTCGCGACAGGGGCAGGGGGGGCATGAAGAGCCAATCGCGATGGTAGAGCAGCCCCCCCGCTCCGACCACGGGGAGGAGGTATCCCCGAGGCGCAGGGCCTCCCGGGGCAGCTCCCGGGTCTGGGCCTCCCGGATCCGCTCCGCCAGGGTCGTCACGTCCACAGTCGCCGCAAAGTTCTCAGGGCGCAGGATGATCGAGTGAGTCTCCGGCTCTGGGGCCGCGGCGTATTCGGGCTTCCGGGACAGGGCGTCCGCGCGCCGGTTGCAGGCCCGGGCACGAACTGCAGCTGGAAGTGGAACCGGGAGAAGAATTGGGCCCAATGTATCTGTCGCGGCGTCAGCTTCCGGGCGGTCTGCAAGTATTCCAGGTTGCGGTGGTCAGTCCGCACCTGTACTGGGTGCAACGCGCCTTCCAGGAGGTGCCGCCAAGCCTCGAATGCCGCCTTGACCGCCAGGAGCTCCTTTTCCCAAATGGTATAGTTCCGCTCAGGAGGGGTCAGCTGCCGGGAGTGGTAGGCACACGGCCGGAGCTCCCCTTCCGGACCCGAACTCTGCAACAGGACCACCCTGACCGCAATGTCCAAGGTGTCGGTCTCTAGGACGAAGGGCCGCCTGGGGTCGGGATGCTGCAGGATGGGCTCCGTCGTGAAACGGGTCTTCAACCGGTCAAATGCCTGCTGGGCCTCGGTGGTCCACAGGAATGGCGCCTTACCGCGGAGCACCCGGGTGATAGGGGCGGCCAACGACGCATAGTCGGCAATGAACTTCCGGTAGAAGTTGGTGAACCCCAGGAACCGCTGCACATCCTTGCGACTCCTCAGGGCCTGCCAGGCCACAATGGCCTCCACCTTCACCGGATCCATCTCTACTCTCCGGTGTGACACGTGGTAGCCCAGGAAGTCAACCTCCGAGAGGTTGAAGGCACACTTCTCGAGCGGTGCTCCCGCAGCCGCTGCAACACCGCGCGCACGTGCGCCTCGTGGACCTGCCGGTTCGGGGAGTAGATCAGGAAGTCGTCGAGGTAGATGATTATGAAGTGGTCCAAGTAGTCACGGAAGACGTCGTTCACGAAGTGCTGGAACACAGCCGGGGCATTGCACAGACCGAAAGGCATGACAGTGTACTCATAGTGCCCGTACCGGGTCTGGAACGCCATCTTCCACTCGTCACCGGCCCGGATCCGCACCAGGTTGTAGGCCCCACGGAGGTCCAGCTTCGTGAAGACCATCGCGTGGTACAGTCGCTCCAACAGCTCCGGAATCAAGGGCAGCGTGTAGCGTTTGCGGATGGTGATCCGGTTGAGGGCGCGGTAGTCGTTGCAAAGGCGCAGCTCCCCCGACTTCTTGCGGATGAACAGCACCGGCGCCCCAGCCGGGGAGGTCGACAACCACACAAAGCCCCGACGTAGATTCTTCTCTAGGAACTCCCGCAGGGCTGCCAACTCCGGCTCCGAGAGCACGTAGATGCATCCTGCCGGGATCAGGGCCCCCGGAACCAGGTCTATAGCACAGTCGTAGACCGGTGCGGGGGTAGGCGGTCGGCCTCCTTCTGGTCGAACACGTCCGCGTACTCATGGTACTTCTGCGGCAGTTCGACGATGTCCCAGCCCCGGGGGTCTCTCGGATAGCCATCAGCTTCTCGGGCCAGCAGTGCTCCTGGCAGTACTCAGATGTGAACAGCACCTCGCACCACGCCCAGGAGATATGCGGGTCATGGCGCGAAAGCCAAGGCATCCCCAGCACCACTGGAAAGCAGGGCACCGCAGTCACCAGGAAGCTCGCCCGCTCGAAATGGCCCTGGATCTCGAAACCCACCTCGACCGTCTGGTGAGTGATGGGGCCGGACTTCAGCAACCGCCCATCGATAGTCTCCACCGGCCGTGGCTCTGGTAGCGGCACCAGCGGGATCTGGTGGTCCCGGGCGAACTGGAGGTCCAGGAAGTTGTTGGACGCCCTGGTGTCGATCATGGCCCCCACGGGGATGGGCGGTGCCTCCCCGTAGCACACTGCAGTGGCCACCAGCAGCGGGTCTCGTCTTTGTATCGATGCGTCCGCGTCTGTCCCGCTTCCGGGCTCCCCCAGGCCTCGCAGGCACTCTAGACCTGGGGGTTGGCTTTTCCCAGTGCTTCCGGGGCGGTGGACTTTGACGGACACACGTGGACGAAGTGTCCTCCCAGGCCACAGTACAGGCACAGACCCGCCCACCGCCGCCCCTCCTTCTCCTCGGCTGTCAGGCGGGGCCGTGCCCCCACCGAGCTGCATGGGCTCCTCACTACTGGCCCCGCCGGTGGAGACACTCATCCGGACCGGCTGGGCGGGACCTCCCGGGGGGCCGGCGCCCAGGTGTGCGAGCTGGAGGAGCCTGCCCAACGAGCCTGCCTCCGGGCCTCCAGGCGCCCATCGATCCGGAGGACCTGCTGAATTAACAACTCCAGCATCTCCGGCGGGGGCTGCGGTCCAGTTCATCCAGGATCTCCGCCGAATGGCCGGCCCGGTACTGATCCTGGAGGGCGGGGTCGTTATAGGCCAGGTCCTGCGCCAGTAGGCGGAACATGGTGGTATAGTCCCGCACCGTACCTCGGCCCTGCTGTAGCTAGCGCAGTTGCCGGCTTGCCAGCTCGGTTTGCACTGGATCTCCCCACACCGCCCAGAACGCTTGCAGAAACACTTGCAGGAAGTTGTCCAGAATGCCGCTATTCTGGCAGAGTAGGGGCGTGGCCCACTTGGCCGGCATCCCGGAGAGCAGGCTGATCATGAACGCCACCTGGGCACGCTCATTGGGAAAGTCTTGGCCCCGGACCTGTACGTAGAGCCAGCAGCCGGCCACGAAGGTCTCTAGCTCGGAGGGCTCCCCAGTAAAACGTGGTGGCACCGGGCTGCCTGCAGCTGGCCAACCTGGAACTGCAGGGCCTGCAGGGCATGGGAGAGCTGGTCCACCTGGGCACGCAGGCCCTGCTTCTCCTGGGCCTGGGCGGCCAGCTGGGCTTTCAGAGCCGCGTTCTCCCCTTCCATCCTGCTTGACCGGGTGATGGAGCAACAATCTGTCAGCGCGGGTGGAGGTCAAGCAGGAGCTGGACCGGAGCCGGGCACTAGCAGCGCTAGTGCAGTCCTTCGCAGAAGCGCTGCAGCACACAATCTGGGGGGGACTTAAAGCAGGCCTTAGCAGCAGGTGTCAACAGAAAATGATAATGGGTTACTTCACCCGGAACGCAAAGAGGTTACTTCACCAAACGCTGGGGTAGGGTCTTGGAGGAACCAGGCGGCAGGAAGCGGGCTCGGACGGGACTGGAACAAGGCACGGGCGGCAGACGTCCTGGAAGCCGACGGTTGTTGCTCCGTGCCTCTCCCAGCCCCGCGTCTGCCTAAAAAGGCCTCTAAGCCGGGCAGCGGCCAATCCGGCCCGAGCACACGGCTGGGCTCACAGCTGCGCTACAGCTGGGAGCTCCCCGCCCCCAGGTGTTTCTCCTGTAGCCTCCGGGATCGGCGGCTGGCCTCCTTGAGCCGCCGCCGCTGCTGGAACGTCGGCGGCAGGGCGGCGGCCTCAGCCTTTTCCGAAGCAGCCTCGCGAGTAGGCGGTGCCCCGGGATCAGGCCCGGGGCCCGCCTCCTCCAGCGGGTCTGCCTGCCACGCCCAGCGGCATGGGAGACAGGCCGGCGGGACAATCCTCAGTGGCAGCGGCAGCCTCCGTCATGCCGGGGAGACCCCCGCCAGGATCGCCGTCCGCCGCGGCGTCCCGGCGATCCCCCCGGCGGCGGAGCCCTCCGCGGCGGCCGCGCGGCCCCCGTCGTTGGCTGCGGCCTCTGGAGGGCCCGGACCCGCCTCCTCCTCCTCGGAGGTAACTGCGGTGTCGGCCTCTGCGGCGCCTGCCGGCGCGGCCAAACCCGAGGCCCTGATAACTGCAAAGGTTGATGTGAGCCTGTCACTTCCTTACCTGATATCTCAAGGAAAAGAAGAAGACTGCAGGGTAAGAATAAGTGCATGGAAGATCATATTTTACCACAGATTCCAAATTTAAATATTAATAAGTAAATTTCTCACACAAAAACAAGAAACCAAAAGAGAAGGAAAACCTGTTTCTCTTAATGAACAACAACAGTAAAACCTTTACACAATCCCATTTCTGTGAGATATTTTACTACCTCAAGTCAAATTCCAATTGAGAATTTATGACCGTGATCAGGATTGCAATAGGAGTTTAGGAAAAACTACTATTATATACTTTGTATAATATTATTTATTATACAAAAAATGTGTACAGTTGTTCAAAGACCTTGATAGAGCTGGTATTTTGGGGCTCAAATTTACATGGAAAGTCTCCATGTTCAACAATATGCTAAATATTAAACCAAGATGTTTTTCTTAAAATGGATAATGGATATATCCTGCTGTCAATTAAGTGATTTCACATGCTATTTGGAAGCTTAATCAGCTGTAGCTTCGCCTTGCTGAATTTGTCCTTCACAAATATATTTAATTTAATAATACATTTAATTTGTGTGTTTGTTTAAAATTCAGCTTGAGTTCTTTATGAGATAGTGCTCAAGGCAGCAAACAATAATGAAATGTAGATAATATATAACATTTTAAGCAGTCCATTAAAACACTCTAAGATATGTCTGTCTTTAAAAAAAAGAAATGAGAAATAAACAGCACCCCCCAGTTAAGTCTAATTCACCAGCAAGACGGTTTAATAGTTAGCTTGAATAAAAATGTTTTTCTATTTTTTTTTGTATAATTTTTATTGTAAGTTTGTCTTGAAAATAAAAACAAAAACCTTCACACTTCCATGCTTAAATCTTCTAGCTGAAATTGCTTAGTTCCATTCAATTACAAACATAATTTCCATTTCACAGAGAGAAGAACAGTTACGTTGAAACCTCTATGTCCAGATGTCCTTTTTCTTCAGGAAACCCACAACAGAGGATCCCAACCTGCTCTCCCGGTTGCTGAACTAGGAGAGCAATATGTAGCAGGAAGTACAGGTAGGAGCAAAGGAGTGGCCATAATATTTAGAAAGGGTTTAGACTTATGTCTTAATACTATAAAAAAAAGACTTAGAAGGACGATATATAATATTACAAGGCTCTCTTCTTGGTTGCCTAGTCACCTTGGCCACTTTCTATGCTCCTAACCTTGACCCTGATACATTCATGTCTTCGTTTCTTCAAATATTAGTTGATATGCAAGTGGGTGACGTCATTCTGGGGGGTGATTCAAATTCAGTCCTCAATCCATCTTTAGATAGGTCAGCTCCCTCTGAGAAGGATAAACTATCCCAGTCTACCAGGCTAACCAAGATAATAACAGATATGAGTCTATTGGATCCATGGAGAACTATCCACCCGACTGATAAAGATTACACTTTTTATTCCTCAGTTCATAACTCTTATTCATGGATTGATCACTTCTTCGTCTATAAATCATTTCTTCCCTTCATACAAAATGTTTCAATTGAACCAATATTATACTCTGATCATTCTCCTCTAATTCTAGATTGGATTAGTAGTACTGAATCTCCACCCTCCAAAATCTGGAGATTTAACTCAGCACTTCTTTTAAATGACCAGTTTAAATCTCAACTTCATAGCGCAATTAAATCTTTTTATCAAGAGAATAGGACCAAAAATATGTCTGAAGCCCTTCTGTGGGATACTTTGAAAGCAGTCCTTAGAGGACATCTCATGCAAGAAGGAGAAAAACAGAAAAAAATTAGAGAACATAAAAGAACAGTCCTTATGTCGGAGATAACTCATTTAACCCATGCTCATAAATCCACATCCGACATGTCCACCTTTAAGACCTTATTGAAGAAAAAAGCTGAATTGGAAGAATTAGACATGAGGAAAATCCAAACATCGCTTATGTACACTAAGGCATATTATTATGAACATAGCAATAAAAACTCCAAGTTATTATCCAGATTAGTGAAAAGAAAAGCAGAAGAAAGATGGATTGCAAGTGTCACTACAGGGAATAATACTATTACATCACAGCCAAAATTTATCTCCTCAGAATTTAAAAAGTTCTACACTAACCTATATTCATCTGAATTACCATCAGATTTTAAGATAGATGACCTTGCTTAAACATTTAAATTTAAGAAATTGAGTGAACAACATAAAGCAGTTTTAAATAGACCAACTGAGGAATCTGAGGTTAAAATAACCACCCAAAAATTGAATTCCGGGAAATCACCGGGTCCGGATGGTTTCTCAGGGCAATTTTACAAGCTCTTGATAACAGAATTGACCCCTCATATAACACACTTATTTAATGAATTATTAGGTAAAAAACCCCCACCTGGAAGTTGGAGAACCTCTCGTATCATACCCATTCCCAAGACAACTAAAGAGAATCCATCAGTTCAAGCATTTAGACCAATTGCCCTTATTAATCAAGATGTTAAGTTGTTGTCTTCCATTATGGTTAATCGACTGAGCTCTTTTATCACTGAATACATAAATGTTGAACAGAAAGGATTTATGCCTGGCCATAAGCTTGCAGATGCTATTCGAAGAGCAGTTAACATCATACACTATTCTACTGAATCTCATACTCCCTTGGCGATGTTTTCATTGGATGCTCTAAAGGCTTTTGACAGAGTGGAATGGCAATATCTTTTTAAGGTGTTAGAGGAAATGAATTTTGGAGACACCTTCATTGATTTCCTTAAAAACACATATGCACAGTCAGAAGCCATAATTAACATCAACAAGAAAGATTCCAACCCTATACCATTGCGGTGTGGCACAAAACAAGGTTGTCCCCTATCACCTATCCTCTTTGCTATTGCAATAGAGCCACTGGCTGAAGCAATTAGACACCATACTAAGATTAGAGGCCCCATCATCCATCATCAGGAGCACAAACTAAATCTATATGCTGATGATATTCTCCTCTTCCTTGTAGAACCAGATCTTTCTCTTCCAGCTCTTTCTAACCTTCTCAGCCTTTTTGGCAAATTTTCAGGCTTCAAAATAAATTTTCACAAATCTAAGATGCTTTGTTTCAATGCGTCCTTAACTACTCAATGGAGATGGCAGAAAATAATGAATCTACAGTTATGTCCATCTGGTTTTCAGTATCTAGGAGTATTACTAACAAAACAAATACCTCAAATGCTGTATAGAAATTATAAACCATTAACCAAATGGATTAAGACCAAAATTAACCATTGGAAAACATTTACCCTCTCCTTGTTGGGCAGAATTGCTATAATTAAAATGTTCCTTGTCCCAAAACTTTTTTTTTCTTTTTCAAACCATTCCATTAACTCCTTTGTCCTCATACTTCATAAAATGGGCAAAATTTGATTAATAATTTTATTTTTGCTGGTAAGAGGCCTCGTTTTCCACAGAAGGTTAAATACTCACAAACGGTGGTCTTGCCATTCCTAATGTACAACTATACTTTGAAGCTTTCCAGATTTGCCAACTTGTTCAGCTAATTAGAAATGACCAGTCTACTAAGTGGGTAGCATTAGAATTAGAACATGATCTTTCTGAAGGAGTGAGAATTATATTCTCTAAGTTAACCGATAGAGATGTTAAAAAGGTCCCAAACCCATGTTTGCAAACCACATTGCTGACATGGAAAAAATGGCAACGTGTTCTCGCACCTTACCCATCACCAATTAGGCCCTTTCTTCTCCATCCAAATTTCTATTACAACCACAAATTTTCCCAATTCAGAGACTGGAAAGACAAGGCACTGTTTACAATTCATGATTTATTTCACAATTCCAAACCAAAATCAAGAGATGAACTGATACAGATGTTATCCCCTGATCCCCCTACATGGTTCCCTTTGTATCAAATATTTAGTTTCATTACCAGACTGACCTACATGGGGGAACTTCCACGCAGCTTGTCTCTGTTTGAAAATATATGTGTCTCAAAAGATCTCTCTCTGAAAGGGTTGGCATCAAAAATTAATAAATGGCTAATCGATGAGACCTATGGTCGAGGTCTCCTGAGCAAATCAAGATGGGAAGCTGAACTTGATATTCAGATATTGGATGCAAACTGGTTGAAAATTTGGACAATGCCCCCATATAAATCTTCCACAACCAAATTTAAAGAGTGTACCCTTAAATTGGTCCATAAGTGGTACCTTACACCTGTTCAACTGAGTTATATCATGAAAACAGCATCATTTAATTGTTGGAGGGGCTGTGGTTCTAAGGGTACTTACCTTCATATGTGGATATCCTGCCCTGTTGTAGCCCATTTTTGGTCAGAAGTTTTAAAAAATATTAGTATGGTTACAAAGCAAACAGTAATTGCTTGTCCTACCCTCCAGCTGTTTTCAATATATGACTCACAATGTAAACAACTGAACCACAAGGATCTGATTAATTTCTTTCTTATAAATGCTAGATTGGAAATTGCCTCCAATTGGAAAGTAGGCGATTTCTCTATCAACAGATGGTGGGGAAGAATCTGGGATACATGGCTGCTGGAAAAGCTGGCGCATAATGGAAGGTTAACAAAAGGTTGCACCACACAGGACAACTTTGAAGAAATATGGCAACCTTTTGTTGATTTCATGAATGATACACCATACTTACATTGGAGCTCTCACCATGTGGTTCAGAACTCTGGTTGAGTACTCCATGGTAGTGATTCTTGTTGTACCCCTTTTCTACTTTGTATTGTCTCTGTACCGTGTTTTACTTTGTATTGTCCTTTGGAGTTTTTAATAAAAAATTTTTTAAAAAAAAGAACAGTTACATTATTTCTTCTTTGATTTCTTATACATTTATATCCTTACCCAATCCAATACTCTTTTCCATTCTTTCTCAAAGTTCTGGATAGATTTATTCTTCAAAGAAAATGCTAATTTTTCCATCTCTATCATATCCAGAACTTTTAACTTCCATTCTTCTATATCAATATGTTTCTTTTCTTTCCAATGCTGCGCATATGTCAACCTTGCCGCAGTTATTAGATATAATAATATCTTCTGATGACTTCTTATTTCCCTTTGTTGTCCTAGCATATTTAACAAATAAAACTCTGGTTTCATTTCAAAATTCAGCTTACAAATTCTTTGGATTTCATCGCGTACCCCCTTCCAAAAATTTTTTTGCTATCTTATATGTCCACCACATATGGAAAAAAGACCCTGTCTTTTCATCAAACTTCCAACAATTTGAATTCCCATTTTTTGTTATTTTTTGTAATCTTTCTGGGGTCATATACCATCTGTAAAACATTTTATAAAAGTTTTCTCTTAAATTTAAGTTTGGCATAAATTGTATATCTATTTTCCACACTCTTTCCCAAGTTTCTAATTCAATTGAATGTCCCAAATTCTGTGCCCATCTAATCATTGTATCTTTGACTATTTCTGATTCCATTTCTCTTTTCAGCAATAATTTATAAAATTTGGAAATTCTTTTCTTTTGGTTATCTTTCATCAGTACGTCTAATTCATCCTCTTTTCTCCCAAATCTGTATAGTTTTTGGTCCATTCTAAATCTTTCTCTGAGTTGTCTCCATGGAAACCAATTTAGTTCATGCCCTTCAGCCTTTAATTCTTCTTCTGTACACATTCTTGGTTTGTCGCTCTCCCATTTCAATAACTCTTGATATGTTAGTAAATTTCCTTGTTTTGTTGGGGCGATTTTATAAGCTTGTTGTGGAGACGTCCATACTGGTTGTTTTGTATAAAAATGTTTGCTTTATTTGTGACCACACCTTCAACAATGTCTTTCAGATGCAATGGTTTTCAAACTCTAAATTCACTGTAGATCTGTCATAACATAGATATCCATGTCATCCAAAGCTATTGTTTATTTCTTCTAACTCTTTAGTGGTTGTGTTTTCTAGTTAAATCCAGTCTTTGATCCAATCTAAACAACATGCATGTTAATATATTTATAATGATAGTAAATCAAGCCCTCCTCTCTCTTTTGCATCTTTGAGTGTTTTAAATCTAATTCTTGGTTTTTTTCCCTTGCCAAATAAATTTTTGTAGGGCCTTTTCCCATTCTTTAAATATCTTCTCTTTTCCTATTACTGGTAAGTTTTGAAAGAGGAACATAAGCTTTGGTAGTAAAGACATTTTAAAAGCATTTATCCTACCCAAGAAGGATAAATTTAAATTTTTCCATTTTTCCAGATCACATTTAATTTCTTTCCATGTTCTTGAATAATTATTTTCAAATAGTTCTTGATTCTTTGTCATCATAGCTATTTCCAGATATTTTGTTTTCTTGGTCAGTTGATATCTGGATCTTCTCTCCAATTCTGCATGCTCTTTTTTTGTCATATTAAGAGTCATCATCATCATTATCTTTTCTCTATCTTATAACCTGCTTTTAGTCCATATCTTTGTAAAGTTTCCATCAATACCAGAATTGATTCTTGTGGATCCTCCAAAACTATAATTACATTATCTGCAAACACTTTTAGTTTCAGTTCTTTTTTCCTTATTTTCAAACCTCTTATCTGTGTCCCTTCAATTATTGTTATCAGCAGAACCTCCAAAACAGCTATAAATAATAATGGTGATAGCGGGCACCCCTGTCGTACCCCTTAATTTATTGCAAAGCTTGCTATGGTATCTCCATTTATAATTAACCTCGCTGATTGGTCCTGGTAAATCATCTCCATCCATTTACAAAAATCTTCTCCCAAATCGTATTCTTTCAGAATCCTTAACATAAAATCCCAAGAAACATTATCAAAAGTTTTTTCAGAATCCAGAAAAATAAGTGCTGCTTTCTTCCCCGGGTTTTTGTCATAAAATTCAACCACATCTATGATTGTTTTTTTTTAAAAAAAAAAAATTATTAAGTTTCACAAATAAAAAACATCATCTCAAATTGTACTTTTACATGTAATGGTTTTGTTCTTCCACTCTGATCTAGTTTTCATTTTCTAGATATCTACTCACATATAAAAAATTATGCCTCACAATTCTATGTTCATCTTACGTGCTTGATCTTGCATTTCTCTCATCAACCCCTGTTATGTTACAGTTATTCCTCTTTAATTTCAACCATAATTCAGACATTTTCACTTCACAGTTCCCAGCAATTACCCATTACAATTTGCCATTCTGCTTTTATCTGATCATCCAATTTCCCCTTTAATCTTTGTGAAACAATATCTGCATTTCTATTCTCAGTAAATGTCCCCACCATTGTTCAATTGTGGGTATTTCCTGAGACTTCCACAATTTGGTATATTCTGTTTGAGCTGTCATTATCATGTACAATATTAATCTCCAATGCCTCTTAATGTTAGTATTCTCAAGAACATTTGTCATGTTTAACAAATAAAATTCAGGGTTTTTTTACAAATTGATCCTTCAGTATTTCACACATCTTTTTATGTATTTCACTCCAATACTTCTTTGCCTTGGGACATGACCACCACATATGAAATATTGTTCCCACCTCTTTCTGACATTTCCAACACATTCCCGTACCTGTATTGTAAATCTTTTTTAACTTGTCTGGTGTCATGTACCATCTATGAAACATTTTTAAAATAGTTCTCTTTGAGATTCTGAGTCATTGTAAATTTTTGTGTCCTTTTCCAGCTCTGTTCCCATTCATCTAATTGAACTGAATGCCCAATATTCTG